>JAKCPI010030964.1:0-103599 GCA_023213315.1 Euborellia annulipes
AAATTCTAAAACCTGCAAATTTTGGAATTACTCGTCGAGGTGAGCAAGAGTGCCAAAGGGCGTAACACCCTGGCAAGTGGTAAAGCCCGCCTCCGGCACTGTTTGCTTATAATTAATCTCTAATCACTTATGATATTGAAATATCAAATTCTATCTAAATGAATACTTTGAAAAAGATGAATTGAAAATTGTGAATTTGTATAGAATTTATACAAATATACATTTTGTACTTTTATTTCCAGATTTACTTCCAGAGGCGAGTTATAGCTAATCACTAGAGGCCCGGATATTCAAGCACAATCAAACCTTAAAATATGCATGCACTAATGCACTATAAAATGACCAAATATGGACAGTTAATAAAGAGTAATACTTTATATCTCTATATATTTCATATATAGGATAAGAGAAAGTAAAAATATGCCTCTATCACAAATTGAGACGAATTTTATATATTTTTTTTTTATACCAATGAACAACAAGCAATTTCTCTAAATGTTCTCTTCGTTTAAGGACATGCGTTTATCTAAGAACACATTCTTGAACGCAGAAAATGATCTTTGAAGTGGACAGGCGCAAACTTGAAAGAAGGAATCTACGGGACAAATTGGGGTTGAAATGTTCTATCTTTACATTTCTACCCTGTAAAGCGCGAAAGTTTGAAAATATTAAAAATAATTTTTAATTTTTGTAACATATAATTCGACTTCAAAAGCAACTACACAAACAAAATATTCAAAACCTGTTTTTCTTTAAAAAAGTTAAAATATGTTTGAAAATAAGGTTGTTTTAGTTAAAAATCGGCAAAACATGCATTGTGCATGGAATTTCGCCAAAAAAATGGACATATTCTCGGGAACAAATAGGGTTTTTCGAATCGAATAGTCATGAAATGAATAACTGCAAAGTTTCAGGAACGTACGCTATTTAAGATGATACCGAGGGACTCACCTAGAACAGGGGTTTGCTTCAATATCTTGACAACAATCTCCATAAGGAAAGAGAGAAGTGAACTAACAGCAATGAGAGAGAGAGCATCAGTAAAAAAAAAAAATAAAATAAAATAAATAAAGAAAGAAAGAGTGTCTAGGGCCATCAGCTAGTAGCCAGCCCTCTCCTCTCCTAGTTGAAGTTGAAGTTGAAACAGGTTGCATGCAATAGAATCTGAGACCAATAAGGCATTTGGAATGCTAGCAAATCAATCAAACAAACATTTAATTCGCCAAGCAAAGTATAATCACAAGTGAATTTGAAACTTTATTTTTATTTTTCTTTTTCTCTCTTCAAATGGTAAATACGCTTAGCTATATTACTTTATATAGAAATGTTGGTGAAAAATTGAATTTTTTTCTCTTTTTAATGTCAATATATAAATAACCATTTCAAGAGGTTGAATAAAATTAAATATTCATTTTGTTGGGAAATTGTAAATAATTCGGAATCAATCGCATGCCGCCTGCCTCTTCTTATAAATCACGCTAGTTTGACTATATATCACGGCTGACCCCTATCTTCTCAGTAAGGTCGAACGCGCACTAATTGAGCAAAAACGTTTTCGGACAAAACGTTTTTGTCCAAGAGCAAAACGTTTTGCTCAATGCCAATGCACACCGATTGAGCAAAACACTCAATGGCGAAACATTTTGTTCAATGATGTCGAATAATGCTCAATTGTGTTTAGCCTCTTCGCATAGAAAAGCATTAAAAACAAAAACAGTTTTAGGCACGATTAGTCAAAAACGTTTTTGCTCAATTGGTGTGCGTCCAACCTAAGTAGTCATATGTAAAGATTTTGTTTATCCTCTTTATGTGTTTGTGTTTTGCTTAAACAGAGTACGATACTCCATGTCATCGTATTATACCATATTTACTTAGGCTATACACGGTTTTCACTTCCAAGTATCGTGTTATATATCTGTACAGACAATCGGGATTTTGATTGTATTGGAGATTTTGTATTTGAGCTTAGGACTAATGGCCGAAAAATATATAAGCTTAATTAAAAAAAATCTAGTGTCATAAATAAAAAGTAAAAAAGTCAATTCCATAGGCTCTGTGTATGTTAAATGTTGACTGCTTGAAATAAACCATGGTTATTTTTCAAAATTTTAATCTCATATTTGGATATTTTATACAAATAATTATCCTAAATAAATACATTTCATAAGAATTTGAAATTTTTTTTTAAATGTGTAAAAGGTAAGGGATTTTTGAATCAAAATTTACTTGCGAATCCCCATATGGGGATTTAACATTGGCTCTATGGAAGGAAGAGCCGGAAAATGAATTTGAAAAAACTGAAATACATCAGTAGAGTGTACTTAAAACCAATTTGACGAAATTTTTTACTGTATCTACAGATCAATTTGCGGAACCCACTTTTTTGGGCCTCAAAACATGTATATCTATCAAAATCTCAACAAGATCGCAATATTTCCACTCTATATATTACATATACCTATAGGTATATATTGACGTATGCCTTTGTGGCTGGAAGTATTTCTAAGAGGAGTCAAAAAAAAATTGCAAGACATATGCAGCCAAAATTATTTCTTTTATTGTGCCGTTCCAGGCTGACGTTTCGGCCATTGGTCTAGGCCGTCTTCAAAGGCGGAAGCGAGAATAAATGAAAATTAAACATTTCAGCGAAGCACATTCGCATGAACGGAGAGCTCATAAGGACAACGAAAAAATTTTAATTTCATTCATTTCATTTATTCTCGCCTCGAAAGAATCGTTGTCCTTATGAGCTCTCCGTTCATGCGAATGTGTGTCGCTGAAATTTTTAATTTTCATTTATTCTCGCCTCCGGCTCTGAACCAGGCCTAGATCAGTGGCCGGAACGTCAGCTTGGAAAGGCACAATAAAAGAAATAATTTTGGCTGCATATGTCTTGCAATTTTTTTTTTTTTGACTCCGCCTTATATATAGGTAGGAGACAGATAAAAAAAAAACCTAGTTGAGATGATATTTCGGTTCTTCAAAAAAGTTCAACTTCAATTAAGTCGATTGATTACAATTTTGTTTCACCCCGTCAAAAGTCATTTCACAGGCTTAAAGTGCTTGCTCTATAATTAAGGATTAAAGGAAATAATCCACTTGAAATTTGACCTATTGTTTTATAATTTGTTTGTTTTTGTCCAGTGTCCGTGTTGATCGATATTTGTTTAGACATCATTTATATTGATATTAGTATCGGCAATCCGTTAGTAATGATTGAATAGCTACAGGGAATGACCCAAGATAAGCTGAGAGCAACAAAAAAGAAATATTCTATTTCATTATCTTTATATATAAAATTCTTCTGTACGTGTGTATGTGACTGAACTCCTCCTAAACGACTGAACCAATTATGATGAAATTTTCTGTGTATGTTTGTGAGACTCCCGGACAGGTTTTAATTCACAAATAACAATAAGTTAATGAGTAATTAACCGTTAAAATAAGAAAAAAATAAAAATTAGGAGAAATAGTTGCCATGGTAACAAAATATAAATATTTACCCATGTTTACGATTTTTTTTATTTATTTACATTTTGAATTCTAAAATATCGGCGTAAATTTTTTATCTCTGTACCGGGAGAGTCCCGGAAAGGATATGATTCACAAAAAATCTTAAATTCATGAATAATTAATCGTTAAAATAGTCTCTATATATAAAAATGAAAAGGGAAAATGTTTGTATGTACCGGTATGTATATAAGCCGAAGGCGAGCAGAGGGAGTCCAGGGGGCGCAGCCCCCGCTAGCGGACAAGCCCCGCCGAAGGCGGGGCTTTCCACTAGTCAAAATATATATATTAAAAAAAAAATGGAGAGAGAAGTGGGTTTTGGACTTTAACTCCTTGTATAGCCCCCGGGTGTGGCATAGTAGGTAGCGTGCCTACCTCCTATGCCAAACGTCGCGGAGTTCGGACCCAGGCAGTCCGATGATTTTATTTAAGCCATTTGGATACCAGATGGCTTAAATAGAAATGCCTGAACCCTCAATATATATACATTAATTACAACGCTTATCGTCTAAAGTCTTAAATGGCCTGAGTTGCCGAAAAGACTGTGTGAATGTGTGTGAGTGTGAGTGCGAATGAGAAAAAAGTGTGAATGTTTTTTTAAAAAAAAAACTCCTTGTATACTACAAATTTTAATAATGTAACTAGCCGGGCCGCCCGCCTGAGACGGACCCTCTTCTTTTCTTAATTATGAAAACAAAATTATTATCACTATTCCAATCCAGTGCCTGCTTGAAGATTTGTTTACATTCATAGAATACAAAAATGCAAAGAATACATAAAGATTTCTCTATACATTTCCTATGGGAGAAATCGTATTTTTAGGAATTAATAACACATAAAGCTATAGTAATTTTGGGACCAGAGTATTTTTTCAGGACTCTCCATAACGTCATCTATAAGACTGCAAAATTTCGTTTCAACATTCCAACGGGAAGTTTGTCAAACAGAGACAGACAGACGGACACTCCGCTCGGCCTATATAGAATAAATAGGTACAATTTCCATAAAACTTCTTTTTATTCCCGAAGTACAGGTCTTGATGATATTTATGACTTGAATGAAAATGAAGAAAGAAAATAAAAAATACTAAGGATCTATGTGTAATTAAAAAGAGCAGACACGAAAATAAGCGAAAGTTTTGAAATGGGTTGGCTGCCTCACCAGATTTTTGAAAAATATAACTTTCAGGAGAAAAATTTAGATTAAATAAAATTCCAATTTTCAAATAAAGCGAAAATCCTAGCACGAGAGGCGAGTTCTCTACCATTGTACTAAGGTTTCGAGGTTAAGAGATATTTTAGAGCAAATAAAATTTCTTGTTTCTTGAGCGCTCGAGCATATGTATATTTAGGTGTATGTGCAGTGACGGGGGTAGGGGGGGGGGTTGAGAGGAAAGTGCCTCCCCGACAATGGCATGTGTCACCTGGATGTCCCCCTCCCCCAGTTAGCTTGAAACCAAAGTGGTGGGATGATATACTTATTAAATTTACTATATTGTTATAAACAATTTTTTTTTTTTTTTTTTAATTTTAATTTAAGGCTTTTTTCGGCATCGAAGGCCATTTAGACTTTGTCCCTATTTATTTAAATTGCTTGGAAGCTAATACAATTTAAATAAATTTTGTCGCCTAGGACGGGATGGGAACCCGCGACCGTACGTACAAATAGTCAGCACGCTAACCAATACACTTGAATACGCTTGACACCAAGGGCCGAGGGCACACAAGATTTTTTGGGCCGAGATATATTTAGTTTTCCATAGCACCTTAGTTTCAAACTAGGCCAAAAAGTAAATAAAATGTATTGGATTAATGCATTGAGATTTATTCACCCAAATCGAAAGAGAGGGAAGATCATGAGTCCAAA
This sequence comes from Euborellia annulipes, assembly GCA_023213315.1. Taxonomy (NCBI): domain Eukaryota; kingdom Metazoa; phylum Arthropoda; class Insecta; order Dermaptera; family Anisolabididae; genus Euborellia; species Euborellia annulipes. The sequence goes on from JAKCPI010030964.1 coordinate 5,377, forward strand.
TGATAAAGAGATTCTCTAAAAGAAGCCAACTTTCCGTCCTTCCATCGCACATAGGGGTATTTGACGTAAAAACCCGATCAAAATAGAAAAACTCAAAGTTTACCTAATGCTACCCAAAATGGATGTTTCTTCATCTACTATAACCGGCTTATTGGAATCCAGCCCCCCCCGACCCTTCTGGTTCGGCTATCTGGTCACAATGTCAGTCGGAAGTCAGTCATTGTTTTAACTGCTTGTCTTGTTTTTAGGCGCTCTCATTTTCGTTAGTCAGTTTTTTGTGCAAAATGTCTTCATATGGCAGTCAACAGAAAAAAAACGACTTGAATGTGGAAATTGAAGGTAAGCTCTCTATATTACAGTATATTTGATTCAGTTTAAACGTAATTATCACTGTTTTTTATAAATATCAAAAGTCGCTTTTTTTGTACATTTTTTTAAGGAAATTTCAGACAAATTAGTGTTTTTGTTTATGTGTCGCGGCTTGTCGCCTCAAACTTTTTATATGGGCATAAAGTTTAGTCTTTTAGGATGTAGAAACAAGAAAAACATTTCACCCCAACTCACCCCATATTTTTTTATTAGACTTTAAAGTGAACGAGGGAACATAATCATTAAATCGATTTAGTATAATTTTAGTTTTCTTTTGTTATAGATCCTTTAAGAAGAGTTGAAAAAATTACCAGAATGGAGTTATATGATATTCTGGAAGAGTTCAAAGGAAAAAAAATAGAAGAAAAAATGAATTTGATGGAAGAAAGATTCATTCAACTAACTTCATGTCTTCCCGAAGAACGGAGTTCCTCGTTCACGTTAAAATACTATAAAAAAATATGGGGTGAGATGGGGGGGATATATTTTTCTTGTTTCTACATCCTAAAGGACTAAACTTTATGCCCAGATAAAAAGTTTGAGGCGACAATCTGCGACACATAAACAAAAATACTAATTTGTCTGAAATTTTCTTAAAAATAACGTACAAAAAAACGACTTTTGATATTTATAAAAAACAGTGATAATTACTTTTAAACTGAATCAAATATACTGTAATATAGAGAGCATACCTTCAATTTCCACATTCAAGTCGTTTTTTTTTCTGTTGACCACCACACGACCCCAAATGTCTTATTTTGCACAAAAAACTGACTAACGAAAATGAGAGCGCCTAAAAACAAGACAAGCAGTTGACACAATGACTGGGTTCCGACTGACATTGTGACCAGATAGCCGAACCGGAAGGGTCGGGGGAGGGGGGCTGGATTGTGGACGGATACAAGGGGGGTGTGAAGGGGGTAATAAGCCCCCTCCACGAGATTTGAAAAAAAAAACTTTTTTTCGAAAAAAATTTTATTTTTAATGTAAAATTTTAAAAACTAATACTTAAAAATTTGATTTATACGCGTATTTATATTCTTATATAAGGAAAATAATAAATAATTGGCCAGAATGCGCCTTTAAATTTTCCGAAATTAAGAAAAAATTGTTGTGCGACCAGTCACACCAGGTTACCCCCCCCTCCCGAGAAACACCTCTGGATCCGTCCTTGATTCCAATAAACCGGTTATAGTAGATAAAGAAGCATCCATTTTGAGTTTTTCTATTTTGATCGGGTTTTTACTTCAAATACTCCTATGTGCATCGTCTAAAAATAAAACCTGATTTCAAACAATTCAACCATTATTCTCAGAAACAATTAAATCGAGCAAAAAATATTATTAATAATAAAAAAAAAATCAATAAAATTATTTTTTATTTTTATTATATTCACCAAATTAATAAAAAAAAAAAAAAAAAAAAAAAAAAAAAAAAAAAAAACTGAATTACATCATCAAAGTGTACTTAAAACAATTTTCACAAAATATTTCCGAAGAACAAGAGTAAAGTGGTCTTCAGAAGATTTCAACGGTAAAATGAGAATATAAATTTTAAAGAGCATCTAAAAAATGGTTGATTTATGAATCGTTGGAGCGAATTTTGAAAAAACCGAAACAAACTAAAGAAAGTACATCAGTAAAGTACTAGTAATTTTTGGCTTATTTACACGAGTTCGGGGAGGGGGGGGTGCCCAACTTAAAATATAAAATTCTCTCTTAGGGGACTTCAAAACATGTATATCCATCAAAATCTCGACATCGAATTTTTGACATGATCGCAATACTTTCTCTCTCGATATATTTCATATAATATACCCTATATTATAATATGTACCCTATATTATAGGGTAAGAGAAAGTAATAAATAGAGCCGGGGTCTAAATGGCCTTCGATGCCGAAACAGACCTTATTAAAAAAAAAAAAGTTTTGAATTTAATTCAATTTTTTTTTTGTTTCTCTTTTGATAGGCTTTATAGCTATAATGTATATTGTCCACCCCCCCCTCCCTATTGACAAGTTTGCCCCATTCCTGCCCCCTCCCCCGCCCCTCTGAGAAAAAACGTCGTCACTGTATATGTGTGTCTGTGAGAGCCTCTGTGTCTGAGCGCGTCGCGCGCGAAAGCCCATGTTTGTGTGAGTGTCTGTCTGTGTGTATGTGTGTCAGCGCGGGAGTCGGAAAGCGCGCGCGTATTAGTGTGTGTGTGTGTGTGTGTATGTTAGCGCGGGCGCGCGAAAGTCACGGTTGTGTGAGTGTAAGCGCCCGCCTCTATAGTGTGTGTGTGTGTCTTATATTCGTATTATATTCTTTGCCCAATTGATGGGTCTCAATGAATTAAGAAATCTGAAAATCGATATATGTATGTGAGAGAGAATGATTGAATATAAATATAAATGGCTTATCAAAACAAAGCAAACATCTTTAAAAAAAAAATAAAATAAATAAAAACATGTAGTAAAATGTCATTAAATATAGATAAATATAAATATATATAAATAAATAGATATTACTAAAAATGAAATTAAATCGAATATGGATCAAACAGACCTCGCCATCTTTTTGACCATTTGCTTAAATAAAAGGATCTCAACTCACCGTTGTGATTCCACGCCATTCGCAAATCCATTTGATATTTTCGAAAATTCATCTCCATTTGGTATTTTCAAACACTTATTAAACACAGAACACATCCCGGGGATATTAATCAATCACTAACTTAAACAAATTATGCACTTTATAAATAAAAATTCACAATACATTTCTCACTCGCGAACGCGTGGGTCAAAACTCGACGATCTCCTTTAGACTGATTGGTCAACTTGCCGGGAGGAAAGACGACATTGGCGCTGTGAGCGCCAACAACAATCAAATCATTTATAGTGACTAATTTCATTCATATATTATTTTTAATAGATTTAATAAAAATTAATGCTAATATTATTATTATTATATCATTTTATTTAATGCAAATTATTAGGAATTTTATTATATAAAATCTGGTGTAACTAGTGGCACCAGATTTTTTTGTGTCGATATTTAGTTTCCACCGATATACATGTATTAGAAATCAAGATGTAAAATTAATAAATTTTGGAAATATTTGTATTTTGTTACCATGGCAACCATTACTCCTAACTTTCCAATGAAGTATATATATTCTATTAAAATATGAATTATAATATTGGCGGGATCTCTTTATTTTTGGCGGTAGCTAATCACCAGTTAGACTTTGACCAATCAGAAGCTGAGAAAATTGTTACGTCACTCAACAAGCAGTATTTGATCTAGTCACCATGTTCTTTATTAGTTGTTTTTGTGATAGAGTAGTGTTAACATCGTATTAGTGTTTGTGTGTGTGTGTGCGCGTCTATGTATCAAGAAGTCATCGCTTCATTTCATCTCTAATTATTTAATAGTGAGTAAAATTGATATTTTTTGATCCCGGCCATTTATTATAAAAAATACAAGTCCATTATAAATAGAATTTAGAATGATGGTTAATCGCAAATTAATTAGTTCATCCGATTCACAGATAGGATGGCGCCAGCGTACGGTTGATTATTAAATTTACTCTAGGCTCTTGTCATGAGCTCTTGTGCGTTTCCAAGTTTTCAAGAACAGGGCTAAATGTTGAAGAATCTATAAAATTTTATAAAAATTTTATAAAAAATGGACTGGAATTTTTCATAAAAAATCTAATGTGACTGGAGCACAGAACACAACTTTCTCTTACCGAAGTAAGAGAAAGTTGTGCATCGTGCTGTTCAAACTAGATTTTTTTGTGTCGAGATTTATTTAGATTCTCATAGCACCTTAGTTTCAAACTTGGCCACTTGCATTTAATAAGTAAAAAATAAAAAGTAAATAAAATGTATTGGATTAATGCATTGAGATTTATTCACCCAAATAGAAAGAGAGGGAAGATCATGAGTGCAAATGACAAACAGTCAAAGAAGCTGGCTCTCTGTCCATCCATCGTCTAAAAATAAAACCTGACAATCACCCATTCTCAGAATCAATTAAATCGAGCAAAAAATAATAATAAAAAAAATAAAAAATTATTTTCTATTTTTATTAGATTCATCAAATTAATAAAAATAAAAAAAAAAACAGCCAAGAGTTTTTTAAACAATTTTCACAATTACTGAATTACTGAATATACTTTTTAAAGGGGATCTATATAATAATTGATTTATATGAATTTTAAATTAAAATATCTGGTGTGACTGGCGGACAGCACACAACTTTCTCTTACCTTTGGTAATCGAAAGTTGTGTTCTGTGCTTGTCACACCAGATTTTTTGTGTCGACATGTATTTAGTCCCCGACAGTACGGTACATTTGAATTCAAATAAAAAATTTATAAGTATCGGAAATATTTATATTTTGATACCATGGCAACCATTTCTCCTATCTTTTCTATGGAGTACAAGAGTAAAGTGGTCTTCAGAAGATTTCAATGACAAAATGAGAATATACACTTAAAAGAGTATGCTATAAAAAAAATCGTTAGAGCGAATTTTGAGAAAATCGAAAAAACTGAAAAAGTACATCAGCAAAGTACTAGTCCTTTGGCCGATTTTGATTAAAAGCTTATTTTCTCGGTCCCGGGGGTTGTTTAACTTAAGTATAAAATTTCAACTTTGTAGCTCAATTCCTTCATGCTTAAAATTGAACACACACACACAGACAGACAGACACACAGACAGACCATGTTGCGAAAACCACTTTTTTGGATTCAGGGGACCTCAAAAAGTATATATCAGTGGTTCCCAACCTGGGGGCGATCGCCCCCAAGGGGGCGATTTGGGTTTTCAGGGGGGCGATAAATAAGCGGGGGGCGATTGGGGGGCGATGAGTATTCAAAGGGAGAAAAATTATTTACTAAAATTTAAAAAAATAAAAATCAAAGAGAAAAATCTCCTATTTACAGGATGGTCAGGATAGAAGAAGACAAAAATATTATCATAAAAATAAAATAGTCTGAAGATAATTCCAATCTAGAATTGAAACGTCACTTTTAGCTCAAATTCTAAATTTCAATTTAAAAAAATCATTTTTTTTGAAATTTTTTTCATGGGAGCCTCCGGGCTCTTTAAGCTCGAATCTTAAAATTTTAATTAAAAAAATCATTTTCTTGAAATTTTTTTCTTCAGGGCCCGGGTCCTTTAAGCTCAAATCAAGTTTGATCTTTTTCACGACTCAGGATAGCTAAAAATGCAGATTTCAGTGGCTAATTTTCAAAAAATTTTCCATATCCCTAGATTCCCCCGGAAATCCTCTGTCCAGATCTGGCCTCGATAAATTAAAACTTTGTAACTCTTTGTTTAGGAAATTTTGAAAAAATTTTATATAACTTTATTTAAATAAATATTTTAAGCTAGGTATAACTATTTCAAAAGTTGTCTCAAAAACTGTGTAAAAAATTGTTGGCATGAAGGCCACAATAGCTTTTTATATACTAAAAAAAAACTTTTTTTTTTTTTTTTTTTTTGGGGGGTATTACTAAGTATTACTAAGTAGCTCCGGGGCCTGTCAAGTCTGTCTGCGGCCCTGTATATAGGCCTACGGTAATAAAATTGTTTAAAATAATAAAACTGCTTTATTATTTACACTTTACTTCAAATTAAAATTAGGCATACAATGAAAATGTAAAGGGGGGCGATAGGTGTTAGTCAACGTCCAGAAAGGGGCGATGGGTCAAAAAAGGTTGGGAACCACTGGTATATATCCATCAAAATCTCGACATCGAATTTTTGATATGATCACAATACTTTCTATATATTTCATATATATGCTAAGAGAAAGTAAAAATGCACCAATAAGCTTAGTTCTATGTTTAATTAAAATATATATTTTTACTTTCTCTTAACTGTATATATATGTTAATATATATAGAGAGAGAAAGTATTGGATTCATGTCAAAAATTCGATGTCGAGATTTTGATGGATATACACGTTTTGAGGTCCCCTGAATCCAAAAAATGGTTTTCGCGACATGGTCTGTCTGTCTGTCTGTGTGTCTGTCTGTCTGTGAACAAAATATCTCAAGAACGAAAAGAGCTAGGAGGTTGAAATTTTATATTTAAGTTAGGCACCCCCATGGGACGTGACACGAAGCTTTTGAACAAAATCGACCAAAGAGTACTAGTACTTTACTGATGCACTCTTTCAGTTTTTTTCGATTTTCTCTAAATTTGTCCAACGATTTTTTTTTAAATTCAAAAATCAATTATATTTAGATTCGCTATAAAATGTATATTCTCATTTTGTCATTGAAATCTTCTGAAGACCACTTTACTCTTGTACTCCATAGAAAAGATAGGAGAAATGGTTGCCATGGTAACAAAATATAAATATTTTGCCATACTTATAAATTGTACATCTTGAAAATCGAATGTACCGTACTGTCGGAAACTAAATACATGTCGACACAAAAAATCTGGTGTGACAAGCACAGAACACAACTTTCGATTACCGAAGGTACGGAAGTTGTGTGCTGTGCGCCAGTCACACCAGATTTTTTTTAAATTATTGTTTATTTATTCTAACCACTTAAAATTTTATAGATGTCTTTATTGCTCTTAGTCAGGCCAAATGGCTTTATTTAAAAATGGCAACCCAGCTATCAAATGATACCAATAGGCTACTTTCTAAAAAAATTATTTTGTGCCCTTCTCATTTAAGAATCTTGCCAATGCGACTTCGCACTTGTGTTTGTGAAAAGGTTCATCATTTGTCAGTAATAATTTCCCCCTGAGGCGTGAAAATGAGCTTTTAAACAAAATCGACCAAAAAAGTAGCCTACTAGTACTTTACTGATGCACTTTCTCAGTTTTCGATTTTCTCAAAATTAGCTCTGACAATTTCGAATAGGATTCATAAAACAATTATTTTTTAGATGCTCTTTAAAATATATATTCTCATTTTGCTCTCCCAATTGTTTGAAGCACATTGTAGTTTTTTTTTTTAAACATTCACACTTTTTCCTCATTCACACTCCAATTCACACAGTCTTTTCGGCAACTTAGGCCATATAAGACTTTGACGATAACCGTTATTTATGAATTTATCTATATTGGGGTCCTGACATTCTTATTTAAGCCATTTGGTAACCAAATGCCTTAAACAAAATCATCGGACTGCCTGGGGTCCGAACCCGCGACGTTTGGTATACGAGGTTAGCACGCCAACCCCTACACCAAGCCTCAAGGGCCACATTGTACTTGTTAGGAGGGATAAATGGTTGCCATGGCCACAAAATATAAATATTTTCCCATGTTTATAAATCTTACTACATCTTGAATTTTAATATATCGGCGGAATCTAAACATATGTGGACACAAAAAATCTGGTGTGACAAGCACAGAACACAACTTTCTCTTATCAAAGGTGAAATAAAGTTGTGTGCTGTGCGACCAGTCACACCAGATTTTTTTCTTATCAAGAAAAAAATTGAAAATAAATTGATTAACAAATAATTAAAACATCCTTTAAAGAACGATATAATAATAATAAGAGAGTAGAAATAAAAAAACACAAAAGAAAGAATATTTTTCAATTTTTTATAGCTAATAGAGCAATAAACTTTGAACTTGACCTCTTTTATAAATGTAATGTCATTGAACCTCACAGCTGATTAAAGAAATTTTTTTACTCCTTTATACTTTTTATTATTTCTTATAAAGAAAGGATAAATATTTAAAATACATTAAATAAAGAATATCTAAAGGCAAGCATACAGACATAGGCCTTTTATATTAATTTTATTTAATTTTTTTCTACTTTACTTTAATCCTACCTATGTGACAAAATGCTCTAGTAAAACAAGTTCTAATTACTTGTTGAAATTATTCAAAAGTAATTTCTCAATTTTATTTTATTTGAGGAGATTAGCAAGGGTTAACTAGATGTGCAGATATATTTTTTTTTTTACTTTCTCTTACCATATATATGAAATATATAGGAAGAGAAAGTATTGCGATCATTTCAAAAATTCGATGTCGAGATTTTGATGGATATACATGTTTTGAGGTCCCCTGAGTCCAAAAAAGTGGGTCCCGCAAATTGGTCTGTGTGTGTGTGTATGTGTGCATTTTTGATCATGAAGGTAATGAGCTAGGAGGTTGAAATTTTATATTTAAGTTAGGCAACCTCCGAACTCGGATAAATAAGCTTTTAAACAAAATCGGTCAAAAAGTACTAGTACTTTACTGATGTACTTTTTTAGTTTTTTCTATTTTCTCAAAATTCGCGCGAAGGTTTTTATTTTAAATTCATAAATTAACTATTTTTTAAATGCTCTTTAAAATGTTCCAGGGTATATTCTCATTTTGCCATTGAAATCTTCTGATGACTTTACCCTTGTACATCATAGGAAAGATAGGAGAAATAGTTGCCATGGTAACAGAATTTAAATCTTGTTCTTTTACTTTCTTTAGATTAAAATTCATATAAATCAATTATTTAGTTGCCCTTTTAAAAAGTAGGGCACTAATCATTTGTGTGAAAATTTTTTGAAGTATACTTTGCTGATGTAATTCAATTTTTTTTCAAATTCATTTTCCGGCTCTTCGTTCAATAGAGCCAATGTTAATTTCCTATAGGGATTTGTATGTTAATTTCGATTCAAAGGGTTGGAACTTTTTACACATTTAAAATTTTTGTTTTCAATTCTTATGAAATTTTGTATTTATTTAAGATTCCTTATTGTGTATAAAATATCCAAATATGAGATTAAAATTTTGAAAAAAATCATAGTTTATTTCAAGCAGTCAACATTTAAAATGCAAGTTTGAATTAAGGTGCTATGGGAAACTAAATATATATCGACACAAAAAATATGGTGGTGTGAACAGCACGGTGCACATCTTTCTCTTACCTGAAGGGTAAGTGCGCCAATCACACCAGATTTTTTTTATTTTTTATTTTTACTTGCACTATTTGGAGAAGGCATGTCATATATTCAATAAAATAAATTTAATTAAAGAAAAGTAATGATAAAAGTGATTATTTGGTGAATTGATCGGGTGAAATAATTTGAAATTTACTTTGATTAGAGTCTAGAAACGAAATTGAAAGTCAAATTGGGCATAAAATTGCCCTCAACTCAAGTCAGAATTTGTCAATCGGACTATTTTTATCTCCCGCTCTCTCCATCTGATGGCTTGTAATTAAACGGCAACTCTGTGCATGCGAATTAATGACAGGGAGAGAGAGAATTTGGCAGAGGGGCCTAGAGAAAGTAACAGTGGCCATTAAGATAGTTCAAAATTGACAGGACCAGGTTATTTCACACTGAATATTCATCCTCTGTCCATTTGCTTAAGTGATGCGATACTTGGTGGACTGGCGAATGGATGAGAACATCGAACTCATTCCAATGCTAGTTTAATTAAAGGGAGGCAGCTCATACCTTTCCAGGGATCTTTCCTCGCCAACTCTTTAAATATCCCTTCATACAGATTCTGAATCTCTGTATTCTTTAAATCCTATATTTATATTAAATCGAAAAATTATGTAAAAAAAAAAAAAAAATTAACGTTCGATAACATAATCAATTTGCTCAGTAGAGCAGGAAAAGCGATGCGATGCGTACCCCCTCCTCTCTCCAGGAGAAATGGAGGATCGAGATGTTCTCTTAGCATATTTAAGCCTATTGATAAGTCATTTTTACTTTCTCTTATAGTATATAAAGAGAAAGTATTATAATCGTCAAAAACAAATCATTATCAAAATTGATTTTATTTTTGAACAGGGATTTTGTCGGTAGGAGCGTTTTTATTTTTTTTTTTAATTTAAGGTCTTTTTCGGCATCGAAGGCCATTTAATTTAGACCCCGTCCCAATTTATTTAAATTGATTGGTAACCAATTCAATTGAAAAGAATTCGGATGGGACGGGATGCGAACCCGGTGGGGAAGGTTGGTTGGAAGATTCAATTTACAGGAGGGTCTCTCTGAGGGATGAAATTTTTTTAAATAATACCTTCAAATACTACAATAGCAGCGTTAAAGTAATTACAGACTTTAAATTTGTAAATCATTTCCATTTGTTAACTTACTGTTTGATTTATCATTTGATTTTAATGCCCTCTGGAGCGTGAAAATAAGCTTTTAAACAAAATCGACCAAAGAGTACTAGTACTTTACTATATATTTTTCAGTTTTTTTCTCAAAAATCGCCCCGATTTTGATTAAAATCCAAAGATCAATTAGTTTTTAGATGCTTTTTAAAATGTGTATTCTCGTTTTGCCCTTGAAACCTTTTGAAGCGCACTTTCCTCTTGTACTTCATAGGAAAGATAGATTACCATGGCAACCATTTAGCCTATCTTTCCTATGAAGTAGAAGAGTAAAGTAGACTTCAGAAGATTTCAATGACAAAATGAGAATATACATTTTAAAGAGCATCTAAAAAATAATTGATTGTTGAATTTTAATAAAAAAAAAAAAACTGAAAAATTACATCAGTAAAGTACGTACCAGTGCTTTTTGGCCGATTTTGTTTAAAAGCTTATTTTCACGCTCCAGGGGGTGTCTACCTTAAATATGAAATTTCAGCAATATTTTGATGGATATACTCGTTTTGAATTCCTTCATGCTTTAAATTGAACCCAGACACACAGACAGACCATGTGGCGAAAACCCCTTTTTTGGATTCAGGGGACCTCAAAACGTGTATATCCATCAAAATCTCGACATGGAATTTTTTACATGAATCCAATACTTTCTCTCTCCATATATTAACATATATTTATAGAGACAAGAGAAAGTAATAAAATAAATGAGATCGGCTAACGTGGACCCCCGTTTACATCTCACAGACCACCAATTCTTTTTTTTCGCTCCCATGGACCCCTTGTAGGGGTCGATATAGACCACTTTGGGAATCACTGGTCTATGAGAATATGACGAGAGTATTTCTATTTACATGGGTATTCGTTGTGAATTTGTTTGTTCTTCTTAGTCCAAACTTTATTGAGTGGCTACATAGTACATTCTATACTAATTATTTGCAAACATTCTGAACAAGCCCTTTTACCCTCTCCAAACCAGAGAGCTTCTTAAAAAAAACAACCCCCGAAATCATTGGTGCCGGGAAATGTATAATTTTGGCCAATTAAGTCACTTTTTGGGGCGGCTACTGTTGTTGACTGATTAGGTTGGTCCTTCGGCCGGCCTGAAAGACGCTAAGGGGCTACGGACAAGGACAAGGACAAAAGAAAAAGACCTCCAAGGTGCTTTATCCGTCCCCGGATTCCTTGTTATTAGTTTGTTTGTTCTTTCTGAGAAATATATCTTTGAAAAGAATCTTGAAAAACTTTTGTTTACATTATATACAGGTATATTTATTCTTTATACTATATATTTTATAAATTGTTTAATAAGAGATTGCTTTATCATCAGTTGTATCTCAAAAATTTGCGTACGAGATATAAAAGTTATTATTATTATTTTTTTTTGTATACGTTTGTTGACCATGTTCTAAAGCAGCTGATTTATAAAATTCAGAAATTCATAAAAAAAGGGCACCATTTATTATTATTTATTAACTTTATAGAAAAAATTAAAGTAAATTTCTTGAAATGGATACATGAAGAAATTAAAATAGAAGAATGGACTGGAGTCTTCCCCAGGAACAGCAGCTATGTATAATAAAAAACTTAATATTTTGTTACCGACGTTTCGAGAGCTAGTCGCAATCATCCTCAGGGCACACAAAATTGTTAAAATATGCGGCCGAAACTGCATTCAAACATCAAGTAATACTTCACATCATAGGCGTAGCCACGGGGGGAAGTTTTGGGGGTTCAAACCCCCCCTTTGGACCCAAGCCATGACTAGATATTTAAGCTCTATAATACAAAATACTTTTTCTCTCTATATTTTTTGTATATAGGTAAGAGAAAGTAAAACATAATAGTTTTCTCTAGCTTAAAAAAAAAAAAAAAAAAATTAAATAAAGCGCAAAAAATTCGAGAAAATTCAGAATTTTCCCATTGAAAAGAATTGATTTTTGTTATGCTTTATAAAAAATTAAAGCCGCTTAAAATTGATTAAATCTCGCAAATGAAAAATAATAAAAATTATTATATAAATAAATTTTTTATTTTTTTTCTTAAGAGGGGGCTCGCTGGTGTAGTGAGCTAGGGTGTCAGCTTCTGCAAAGAAGATCCCTGTTCAAATCCTTGGCGTGCGGGGATTTTTCATTAATTAAAAATATTTATTTAATGTAAACAAATCCTCAAGCAGGCACTGGATTGGAATATAGGATCTCACCACAATAGCCCCCAGGCAACCTCCACGAGGAGAGGGAGTTGCTGTGACATCCCGTCCTGTGGAAGGGACGTAAAGAAGATTCCCTCTCAGTGATGCATTCTTCGAAAGGAGTAGGCTACACGCCGGTGCTGAGGGAGTCCCTCCTCAAACTAGGACATCCTCCATAGCATAGAAGAGGTTGGATAAAAGGAGCCGGTTGGGAACCAGAAATAAGGATTAGTTCACTAGCTAGAGACGAACGCAGGAGGAGGAGCTAGAGATAGGAAACGATGTAACTCCACGGGGGTGCCGGTAGATGGCTACGGCCAGAGGCCGGTTGGGTTTGAGGTGTGTGTCTCCGTACATGTAAGCACCTCGGGTAAATAAACGGGGATCCCGATAGGAATTTCAAAAATAAAAAATAAAAAATAAATAAAATAAAAAATTTTTTTTCTTAAAGAGGTCTGAGATAGGAGTCTGGTCAAGAGAAACATGAAACATATATACATAAAATTAAGAGATTTGCATTATTTATTGCCTGATACCAGTTGATTGAAAAAAATTGCGGCACCTAATTAAGAAAGGGCAGGCCCGAGCCACCTCGAGGGGGTCCGGGGGGCGAAGCGAAGGTAGGGTAAGTGGCCAGTCATATATTTCATTAGACGCCCTATACCGCCCTATTAGTCGGGGTGGGGGGGGGAGAAATAATCCTAAACCCCCCCCCCATCCAAAATTTCTGGCTACCGCCTATAAGCTTCACATACAGTTTCGGTCGCATGGTTTGTTGTAAAATAAGTTTTTGTATACTTGCACATATGATGATACAAATTAATACGAATATGAAAATAAAATGCAGTACTTATTTTTGGCAATCTTGCATGCCCCTGAGGGAGAGTGCGACTAGATCTCGAAACGTCGGCAACAAAATATAGTTTTTTTTATTATTCCTAGTTGCTCTTTCTAGAAAGTCCCCTGTCCAATCATCTTTTTAAAAAATAATTTTTTTTTCTTATCTCGTGCTCGCGGATTTGCCTTAAAATTTTTATTCAACTCTCTATTTAAAAATGTTCTTCATTTCAAGGGAGAATTCTCCTTTGATTTTGAAGACCCTCTGAATTAATAAATATATTTTTCTTTCATCTGACACCATTCAGATCAATCCACGAATTGGGCTCATAGTGCCCGTTACTGGGGTCAAGATTATTTCCCACTTTCCCACCACATTAAAAGATTAGGATAATTTTTGAAGCCAATTAGACCCAAGGGCGGATACAAGGGGGGTAAGGGTAAATAGGGGTAATCACCCCCTCCGAGATTTGAGAAAAATATTTTTTTGGAAATTAAATTTTATTTTTAATATAAAATTTTAAAAATTAATGCTTACAAATTTGATTTGTATTATATATTCTGGTACACAAGTACAGAATACACCTTTAAATTACCGAAAGTAAGAAAAAATTGTGTGCTCTGCGACCAGTCACACCAGATTATCCCCCACCCCGAGAAACCCTCCTCTGAATCCGTGATTTGGTATTTATCATCTTGCTTCTGAAGCATTTAAAGAATATTTATTTGCATATGGGAAAATAAGGCGAAAAAGGAGTTTAAGTGAGGGTGGGTGAAATCGGTCCCATTTAAAAGATTGAGGTCCCTCGAACGGCGCCTCCCCATCCCCTTCGCCTGTAAACAGCTTTCCAAATTGTTCCCTAATGTCGGGGGGGCCCCCTATTTACTGGGACCTCTTAGCTCCCCCCTTCACCCCGGAGCCCCCGGAGGGAAGGAAGCCTGGCTGAGATGACTTTCCTAGATAACAAGAGAAAAGAGAGTGGGGGGGGGGGGGGGGTTAGGGTTGTACAGCCCGGGTAAAAAGCCACGAGCCATATACAGTATATGAATGTATGATTTAACATTTCTGTCATTCTAATTATTATTGTTATTAGTCAACAAAAATTTTTTATGTTTAAATTTTCCAAAAAAATCCAAAATAATAGTAGCAAAGTAATAGTAATAACTCAGATGTCCATAATACACAGATTATAAATAAAAGAGTTTTAGCAAAGTTATATATTGGTCTTATATTTGTCAGTTTTTTTTTTTTGCTAGAAACTAAGCAGGCAACCCAAATGACCAGTGAATAACTCAATCGAAACTCAATAGAAATGCGTTATCGAAAAATCCATTAGTCATTTGGGTTATTTTTCTAGTTTCTAGCAAAACTAAAAATCATATTTTTATTTTCTCTTAACTATATATGTAATATATAGAGAGAAAGTATTGCCACCATGCCAAAAATTCCATGTCGAGATTTTGATGGATATAGCCTACGTTTTGAGGTACCCTGAATCCACAAGCGCAAATTTGTCTGTGTGTGTGTCTGTGTGGTCATTTTTAAGCACGAAGGAAATGAGCTACGAGGTTGAAATTTTATATTTAAGTTAGGCACCCCCCTGAGGCGTGAAAATAATTTTTTGAACAAAATCGGCCAAAAAACTAATTTTTTTTTCCAATTTTTATGAAATTTTGTATTTATTTAGGATTCTCTATTATGTATAAAATATCCAAAATATAAGATTAAAAATTTTGAAACATAATCATAGTTTATTTCAACATTTAAAAATACACAGAGCCTATGGAAATTTTAAATCAATTAACTTTTTTTTATTTTTTACATATAAAAAATTTCATAAATAATTTCATAAGTTTAAGTAAGGTGCATATGGGAAACTAAACTACCTCGACACAAAAAAATCTGGTGTGACAGCACAGCACACAAATTTCTCTTACTGAAGATAAGAGAAAGTTGTGTCCTGTGCGATCAGTCACAGAAGATTTTTGAAATTGAAACTTTTAAAATGAAAAATTACAAAATCAAAATATTTTTCTTCTTAGTCATTGGCTTTTTAGATTTGAAAACGATACAGAATTATATTCATTACGATATTTATGTTCTAGACACGACAAAATTTGAATTTGGAATAAACGTTGTGAATTATATTAAATGAAAATAATGACGTTTATTATATATTTTGGCGGTAAGATTATGCTATTAATTTACAGTTGAATACCCTCTTTCCATATTGATGTGTAACAAACGTTATCATTTTTATTTTATGTTAAGATGATAACAACCATAAAGGAAATAATTAAAGTTAATTTAGAGTTAGAAACACAATTTTATATTTTATGTTAATAGTAATAAAAAAAGATGTTAAAACTATTAAACTTCCTACTAGTTTTACCTGGAATGCATAAATAATAATTTATGAGCTTTTCAGGTATTTCTCTATTTATCTACATTTTTATTTCTAAATTTCATTAATAATTAAAGAGTTATTTAAAATTCTAATTAAAAAAAAAAGTTAGATAATCCCTATCACTCACTCTTCCTATATACTGATGGCTCTCTTTAAAAACTGTGATAATCCTTGATAATTTCGTTCATCACAACTTATAATAGAAGAAATTTTTTTTTATTAATAGGACATCTGTATTTAAAAGTTCTATTGCTACTAAATAAACTCAAAATCCCGACAACTCTCTAATGAAAACCTTTTAATTAATGATATTTCTTGGAAAAATATTCAATTAGCTAGTAGAATCGTTGAATAAATAAAACAATTGTTTAATTAATTGCAATGTCAAATTAAAACGTGTCGCTTTTATTTATTAACGAAATAAAGATTTAAATAAGTAAAATCAATTGCATGACGTCTTTTCCTTCTTTTTGTTCTCATTTATTAAATTTTAATTAATTAGAGCTCTTTTGTTGTTTAGGTGGTGTCTGATAGTGCAGGGGCTACGCGTAGTAGAGCCTCTAAACGGGTCTGCGAGACATGTCGCTCATCACTAGTTGCTGCATCCCATGTATTATTGATGCCATTATCTCAGTACATGCACATATTGAGTTCGTGTCTGGAATGCAAGCGTAGCTTTGAATTAGGCCTAAATACGTCCCATGGGAAGGAATCGAGTAAACTAATTGCAAGATAATCTTGTTACTTGTTAAAATCAAGATTTCCTGGCAAATTTTTTTTCTTTATTGAATTATTATTTTTTTTTTTCTAATAGAAAAGTATAAATGTTTTTTTTTTTTTTTCAAGGTTATAGGAAATTAGTATTGACCTATAAAGAAAAAAAAATATTAGGTGTGTAGCTGTATATTTCAATTGATTTGAGAAGTGAGCAGCCAAAGGAAGAGCCTCTTTGTATTTCTTGACTTGCAAGATATAACATCATCAATCTTCTTAGAGCATTGGCGGATCCAGAGGAGTTTCTCAGGGGAAGGGGGTAATCTGGTGTGTCTAGTCGCACAGTACACAATTTTTCTTATTATCGGTAATTTAAAGGTGCATTCTGTATGGCTCATAGAGAAGACAAGCTTTTCGAGCCTAGAGTCCCGGGTTCGCTTCCCCCGATAAAGCGAGAAAAATGTATTTCATTTGAATTGCCTACCAATGATTTGATATAAATAGGGATGGGGTCTAAATGGCCTTAGATGCCGAAAAAGACCATAAACAAATAAAAAAAAATCTGGTGTGACTGGCGCACAGCACACAACTTTCTCTTACCCTTCGGTAAGAGAAAGTTGCGCACTGTGCTGGTCACACCAGATTTTTTGTGTCGAGATATATTTAGTTTCCGATAGCACCTTAGTTTCAAACTTGCATTTTAAATGTTGACTGCTTCAAATAAACTATGGTTATTTTTCAAAATTTTAATCTCATATTTGGACATTTTATACACAATATAGAATCGTAAATAAATACAAAATTTCATAAGAATTGGAAAAAAAAATTTTAAATGCCTAAAAAGTTCTAAAGGGGACCCCCTTTTGAATCGAAATTAACATACAAATCCCTATAGGAAATTAACATTAGGCCTATGCGTAGATAAGGTGGAAAGGGAATTTAAAAAGAGTAGAGAGAGACGATAATGTTTGCAAGTGAGAGAGAGACATATATGTTTTCTTTGAAACAATTAAAGACACAAATAAATTTAAAATAAATGGGAATTTAAATAATAATTGATTTTTAATCTAATAAAAAGAAAAAGATTTAAATTCCGTTACCATGGCAACCATTTCTATCTTTCCTATGAAGAACAAGAGTAAAGTGATCTTCAGAAGATTTCAACGGCAAAATGAGAATATACATTTTAAAGAGCATCTAAAAAATAGTTCATTTATGAATTTTAAAAAAAATCCTTGGAGGGAATTTTGAGAAAATCGAAAAAAACTGAAAAAGTACATCAGTAAAGTACTAGTACTTTTTGGCCGATTTTGTTCAAAAGCTTATTTTGAGCGTGTGGGAAGGTACCTAAGTTAAATATAAAATTTCAATCCGGTAGCTCAATTCCTTCATGCTAAAAATCTGTCCACACATACAGACACACGCACACACACACACACACACACACACACACACACACACACACACACACACACACACACACACACACACACACACACACACACACACACACACACACACACACACACATACATACACACAGACCAATTTGCGGGACCCACTTTTTTGGACTCAGGGGACCTCAAAACATGTATATCCATCAAAATCTCGACATCGAATTTTTGACATGATCGCAATACTTTCTCTCCTATATATTTCATATATAGGCTAAGAGAAAGTAAAAATAAATTACAAAGCCTATGTCGAGCTATTATGTCAACAGTGCCGCAACAAGGGGGGGGGGGAAGGGCTTGGGGGCATTAAAGAAAGGGGCGTTGATATTAATGCAAAAAAAATTGTATTTTTCATAATAATTATTGTAGATTTTTTTTTTTTAAATTATAGTGGTCTCTGTTGACTTACTGGGTTCCCTGAGTAACAGTGACATTTTTGTAGGGAAATTAAACTTACTATTAAAATAAAACTCATCTAAAATCTGCTTATGAAGTACACAGTTAAGAAAAATATGGTTGATGTCACCCACTGTTACACGATCACATTCACAATAGGAAGTATCCATCACTCCAATCCGATAGAAGTGTGATGGTGTTGGATAGTGTCCCAATCTCAATCTTGTGATGATGGTAGTAAGTCTTTTAAACATCGGAAGACTGTCGAACCAAGGCTTGGTAGGTATTCTCGGCTGGATCTCATACAAATGGGCTCCCTTAATGCGGCTGCTCTCCTTCCAAAAATTATTCCAAAGAGAATATGAATATCTTCTTATCAGAGAGTAAATATCTGCGATTGGTAGATCTACTTCTTCCAGATCCCCGTACTCAATTGCGTTGTTAGCAAGCTGATCGACTTTTTCATTAAACTCGATGCCAGAATGGGCTGGAACCCAAAGGAGATCCACAGATATATTATCATTCATCCTAAGGTTCAGAATAACAATAATAATTTTGAGGAGTCAAAAAAAATCCAAGACATAGGCAGCCAAAATTATTTCTTTTATTATTGCCGTTCCAGGCTGACGTTTCGGCCACTGGTCTAGGCCATCTTCAGAGCCGGAGGCTCCTATGAGCGCTCCTCATGCGATGTGTGTCGCTGAAATTGCAATTTTCATTTATTCTCGCCTCCGGCTCTGAAGATGGCCTAGACCAGTGGCCGAAACGTCAGCCTGGAACGGCAATAATAAAAGAAATAATTTTGGCTGCCTATGTCTTGGATTTTTTTTGACTCCTTAATAATACTTCCAGCCACAAAGACATACCTCACAATAATAATTTTCATAATAACATATGAAGGATTCTTGTTCTTAGGAAATCCTTTTATCGCCTCTAATGCACTTGCGGAATCTGTGCAAATTAAAAACTTCTCTGAACTCTTGCTCTGTTCTATAAACTCCAGAGCTTTAAGAATTGCCAAATACATTCCGCGGTGATTTTTATTTTAAACATTCACACTTTTTTTTCTCATTCACACTCACATTCACACAGTCTTTTTGGCAACTTCGGCCATTTAAGACTTTAAACGATACTCGTATGTTTTAATATATCTATTGGGGGTCCAGGCATTTCTATTTAAGCCATTTGGTATCCAAATGCCTTAAATAAAATCATCGGACTGCCTGGGGTCCGAACCCGCGACGTTCGGTATAGAAGGTAGATACGCTACCAACTACTCCATACCATGTATTATATATCTACAGCCGTCTGCTAACAGCACCCGCTCAAGGGTGGAATTGGTCCAGGGGTGCCCTAATTTGAGAGCGGCATAAATATATAATAAAATATTTTTTTTTTTTTTTGGTGCGGCCCTGTATGTCAATATCCCGCGATAGACAATTAGGCTTTGCACGTATTTTTTAAATGCCCCTTGAAGTGCCTATTAAGATTTCCTAATCTGTCTATATGGTTGCCTATTTTCACGGCGTTGAAAAAAAAATCGTTCCGTTTGGAAATTATTTATCATAACTCTCGACATCTAACAAATTCATATCACTTGTTAACCAAAAGACTCATATAAACCGATCCATTATTTGAATCACATTAATATATTAATGAATATTAATAGTCTATTATTAAAAAAAAAAACCATTAGACACGAATTACATCTAAATAAAAAATATATTATGCAAGTCAAAGCAGGGATATTCTTTGAAAAAATAAATAAGACTATATCTGTTGTTTTATATTTATTTAGGACTTTATTTAAATTTAAAATATTTCCTCTCTTGCTTGGAATCAACTAAAAATTCATGACCATACGACTATTATTTAAACCTTAGGTGTGAGGCATATAGTGCCATGAATAAATATTTATTTAATTTTTTTTTTTTCGTTTATTTATTGTTTTAGGCTTTAGTTGAAACATTTTTTTTTTTCAAATGATTGTTTCCACAATCCTGGTGGTATATTTTCTACTGACATCCTTGGGAACTTTCTATGTATAAATAAACTATACAAACATAAGACAGGTGTAATTTACAAATTTATTAGTATAAAACGTATGCTCTGGCAAAATATTTGTCTAACCTGAATGAGATATTTGTTTCGTTTATTGTTTTATATGGAAATTAATTTTTTAATACAACTTATATCTATCTTAATTGCTGAATACACCCTAAAATCTCCAGGTGAAAATAATATAAATAGTATCTTTAATTAAAATTTTGCTGGAATTTTGTTCTAGATTCAGACCATTAGATTTTACTATTTTTTCAACAATCAAACAATCAATATATATTAATAAGTAGGATTTGGTGAAATATTTTAATTTTATGACAATTTGTGAAGTGGCTGTTGTATTTCACTTCGCTCCCTCACCTATTGTTGATATTTTAATTTTGATAAGAGCAGATTCAGCCTTTAATTGCTTCCAGATTCCGGAAACGTTTCGAAATATTTTTAATGTCTCATCTGAGTCGGAATCTATATTTAGCATAAAGGTAGTCGTTAAATAGTACAGCATATATACGGGGGCTTTACAGGATCGTTTACGGGAAAGGCTTTTCATTTGCCTGAACCTGCTCTTATTAAAATAAAAATATATAAATTAAATGTATATTTTGATGATGGTTTGAATAAATCGCCTGCTGAGAGTCATAGAGGCGAAAGCCAGAATTTAAATTTACAATTCGAGAAAAGACGTTTGGAAGGTTTATAAACATATATATTTAAATTGAATAATAGAACGTGGCTGTAGATGATATGTTTAATAGGAAAGAGGATGCAGCCAAATAATTGAGCCTCTATTTGGTAATAAACACTCTTTATTGGGAAATTTCGGCGGGGTTCAACTCTGCCATCTTCAGCCTTCAAAGAGCATATTTAAATTTTATATATATAAATAGAGTTGTCATTAGTTAATAATACAAGTTGTTATATACAAATATTACATTCATTGGACAAAAAATGCAAACAACTTGTATTATTAACAAATGACAACTCTATTTATAATTTAAATATGCTTTTTGAAGGCTGAAGATGGCAGGGTTGATCCCAGCCGAAACGTCCCAATAAAGAGTGTTTATCACCAAATAGAGGCTCAATTATTTGGCTGCATTCTCTTTCCTATTAAACATATACATTTAAATAGCTGGGCACCAAATGAATAGGCCAGAATCAATAGCAAAGAATGGAAATATATTTTCGGCATTTTGACACTCAAAAGAGAAGACGTTTTAACAAAATTTGCTAGGATTAACTAAAAAATTGAATTTTCGGACTTTTCATACTTTGATTCTCAGCAGGCGATAAATGCCGAAACGTCAGCAAGAATTTAATTTAAATATATAATACCAACTGATTTACGTGAAAATATTTAAACTATATTTTACCCTGATCAATATAACAACTATGCATTAATAATTTTTTAGATTCTACATGTAGTACTTTATGAGGTGTAATTTAGTATGTTTTTTATAATTTAACATTTATGTTATTTCGCTTGTTTAACAACTCTTGAATAAGGAGGAGATATTCATATTCAAAGCCATCGTCACTCCGACCCTGTGATAGATGCCGGAAACATTGACTCTAGGGTTTTGAAAGGAAACGAATAAAATATGATATTTATTTCTTTTTTTTCACTTTTATAATAACTTATAATAATTTTGAAAAAAAAAATCAAATTAAATTATTCATATAAAATATTGATAGAGAGAAAACTTAAATATAGCAATTTATTATGTCTCTACATCAATTATCTACTCTTTTTATTTAAAAAATAATATTGACAAAAATTGGGCAGGCCCCCCACCCATCTGTTGAAATAAATTCTCTCCGTCTCTTGAGATAAATTAAAAATCTTGGTGTGACAGCACAGTAGACAACTTTCCCTTACCGAAGGTAAGGTAGGTCACACCAGATTTTTTGTGTCGAGATTTATTTAGTTTCTCATAGCACCTTAGTTAACTTGACCACTTGCATTTCGTAAGTAGAAAAAAAAAAGTAAAAAAGTCAATTGATTCAAAATTATACACAATAGAGAATCCTAAATAAATACAAAATTTCACAAGAATTGGAAAAAAAATTTTAAATATGTAAAAAGTTCCATGGGGGAAACTGAAAATGGACTTCAGTAAAATACTAGTATTTTTTGGCCGATTTTGTTCAAAAGCATATTTTAACTGTCCGGAAGGGTACAGTACCTAACTTAAATTTAAAATTTCAGCCTCGTAGCTCATTTCCTTCATGCTTAAAATCGCCACAAACACACACAGACTACCATGTTGAAAAAAACACTATTTTGGACTCAGGGAATAAATATCAAAACATCAAAATCGATTTTTTGACATGATCGCAATACTTTCTCACTAAATTTTATATATAGGTAAGAGAAAGTAAAAACTGCAATCAAAAAAACATCTTTAATAAGTTGGATTATTTGGATTGTCTACTTTTAAAGAGTTTACATTCTCTTTTCTGATAACACTGCTATTAAAATAGCGTATCAAATTTTAAGGTTTTTTTATTATTTTCTCTTACCTATATATGTATCCGTAATATATAGAGAGAAAGTATTGCGATCATGTCATTTTTAAATTAGTTATCGATATAGGATCTGATTTTAGCTAAAATTACAATAGTTCCATGAAAATTAAAATTGTCAATTATTTTTCACCCTTTATAAAATATAACACCGATGGATTTGTTTCATTTTACGAGAATTTTGAATTGATATCGACGCTCTCAGTAGAAAAGTGTCTAACTCCATTTTTTTTTCGAAAATCATTTTTTTGTATTTTCTGTTGAAAAATATCATTCTCCTTATGCCCTGAACTGGGTAAGAGCGTAATTCAAATTTTTCAGTTCGAATAGTGTTTAACAGTGGCTCTAACAATGTCAATGAAATGTTTTTTGGCTCTCCTGAAAAATAAACAAAAATGGAGCCCTCGGGGTTTGGTGTAGAGGTTAGCGTACTAACCTCGTATACCAAACGCCGCGGGTTCGGACCCCGGGCAGTCCGATGATTTTATTTAAGCCATTTGGATACCAAATGGCTTAAATAAGAATGCCTGGACCCCTAATATGTGTATATTATCAATAACGGTTATCGTCAAAGTCTTAAATGGCCTAAGTTGCCGAAAAGACCGTGTGAATGTGTGTGTGAGTGTGAGTGTGAATGAGAAAAAAGTGTGAATGTTTTAAAAAAAAAAAAAAAAAAAAAAAACAAAAATGGAGTTAGGCACTTTGCTAATTAGAACTTCGATATGTTTTTCTTTCTTCTTCATTCCCACTTATTTCTAACTTCATTCATTCACTAGAATCCAAGGAGTTAACCTAGAAATAAGAAAAGAAAATTTATTTTTGTAGAATCAAAATTGTAATTTATTTCTAATCATTTGGTAGCAGCATCTTATTAGTGTATGTTTGTATAGTCTATGTTTGTGTGAATATCGTAAATGGAAATAAAAATAAAAATCGAAGGGAATTTTGATGTCGAGGGGTCGGCTGGTCGGTGGATTGGTTATATACTGGTATGTGTGTGTCGTGGCGTTGTCGCCTTGCTCTGCAATTTAAATAGGACCCGGCGGCATGCTTTGATCTCGGCACGCGGCCCCGGCTACGTTGTATCTGTCCTTATATGGGGGACAACGACGTCGACGATGACGACGTCGTCGACGAGCACACACGAGGGGAGAGGAGCTCCTCCATGCTTGGCATGCATAAACCCAAACCTAAAACCTCCCCCATCTCTCTTTTCGTAGCCATCAACATATCTCTTTCCCTTCAGCTCCTTTGCTTTTTATCATCATCCCCTTCGATCCCCACGAGGGCAAAACAAACATAACACACGATTCGCAACTGCCCCCTAAACATCGTCGTCATCCATTGGTCCTTTTTTTGCGAGGGGTTGAAAAAGGTCAAGCAGGCAGACCGGCATCTCTCTCTTCCTGCGGCAAACGATCACATTAGCATATCCCTTCGTCATTGTATAATACAGCGTTTAATAAAAAAAAAAAAAAAATACTTTAAACAATGTTTTTATAACATTTTTTGCACCTTCAACTCATTTGAATATTAATCTTTTTTATATAATATCCATCTAAATGAATCAGAAAATAAGAGTTTATATTCAATTTTTAATCTCAACGGTGAAATTTTTTAATTAATCTATTTAGTGGGGATGACGTATTTCCCTCCCCCCTCCCCCCCAAACAAAATGAGAACAAAAAATTTTAGCATACTCTTTTTCTAATCAAATATATTTCAATTTATATTTCTTTTATTAAGGTGCTTCACGAGGTCACAATGAATCTTTAGACCGAAACTACTGAGCATTTTAAAGTATTTTTTATGCGTTTTTTTTTTAATGATTTAAATTCGTTAGCATTTTACATAATAGAATGCTTTTTCTTTTAATTCTAATTAAAATTTTTTTTTATTTATAGGATAAATAGTTCAGCACTCTTGCAAAAGATGACAGACTAGTCTAACAGCCGGTATTATCAGCTCACTTAAATATAGCCTACCATCCTGTCATCTGTTGGCAGATTTTCGTAATAGTTGGGATTTATGGCTAAATTTTTAAGACACCTAACGCCATCTTATAAGCAAAAACTTGCGAACAGCTTGTCTCATGTAGAAATTTAAAAAAAAATAAATAAATAAAACCAAATGGTGAACTAGCATTTAATGTTCAAGTTCATCACACAATGAATTCTGCTTCCTAAACAAGGAAAAACTTGAGAACTCTACAGAATTAATTTTTTTCTAAAGCATCTTTAGCCATTATCATCATACGATATCACAATATTTATTTGAACTCTATGAAAATTTGTATCCAAATGATTTGAATAAATATTTGGGTCAATTTATTGGCTGGGAACCAAAACTATGAACCACTTTTATCTAGGAGAGATTCATAAAGGGGATTAGTTTTCTTTTTATTTGGAAAAATTAAATTAAAATTATTACAAGTATCGATTTAACTATCACTATAATTTATATACCTATATATTCTTTTTTATATAGATACATAATTCTTCGCATTGGACATCATTGACGTCAATTCAATTAAGATTCAACGACTTCCTTTTGATCACTGCTCAACTCTTCTCATTTTTTGCTGAGGATCTTATTTATGTAAGTTCTAATCACATTTTTTAATTAAACAATAGTAGGCCTATATTTTTTTTTCAATTCTCATTATTCCTATTAATTGACAAAATTGACTTTAATAATTAAATTAGCATTTAATGTACCGCTATTTTAGAGCATGCTTGGATAAAATTATCATTTGAATTATTATTCTTTTATGTATTTGTATTGTAATAGATAATTTGATAATCTCGACTTTTTTCCAATCTTTAGCATTTGATAAATTAGATAACAGCTATTTGCTAATCCCTAACCTAAAGAAAAATTTCCGCTGACTATGAAATGTAATTATGTATTGATAACAAAAATATTTTTCTTTTAGATAAGAATTGTTATATTAGAACGAGAAAGTTTTTTATATTTTAACTATAATTGATATGAATGAACCAATTATTGATTAATGACTTAATTGCCCAAGGGGCTTGGAGTAGTTGGTAGAGTGCCTACCTTCTATACCGAATGTCTCGGGTTCGGACCCCAGGCAGTCCGATAATTTTATTTAAGGCATTTGGATACCAAATGACTTAAATAAAAATGCCTGGACCCCCCAATTGATATATTAAACATACTGATTATCGTAAAAAGTCTTAAATGGCCTCAGTTGCCGAAAAGACTGTGTGAATGTGAGTGTGAATGAGAAAAAGTGTGAATGTTTTTTTATTTAAAAAAAAAAAATGACTTAATTTTTTCTCCATTTTCTTCACCTTCTAAATTATTATTTATTTGCTAAAAAATAAATATTATCTATGTTTTGAGTTAGCCCCATGGCAATAACTTTTTACTTTCTCATATATAGTGAGAAAGTATTGCAATGTTAAACATGTTAAAAATTCGATGTTGAGATTTTGATGGGAATACATGTTTCGAGGTCCCCTGAGTCCAAATCCAACGATTTTGATTAAAATTCAAAAATCAATTATTTTTTAGTACTCTTTAAAATGTATATTCTCATTTTGCCATTGAAATCTTCTGAAGACCACTTTACTATTGTACTTCATAGGAAAGATAGAAGAAATGGTTGCCATGGTAACAGAATTTTACCATATTTTGCCATACTTATAAATTTTACATCTGCATTCAAATGTTCAGTACTGTCGGGAACTAAATATATGTCGACACAAAAAATCTGGTGTGATAAGCACAGAACACAACTTTCGACTACCGAAGGTAAGAGAAAGTTGTGTGCTGTGCGCGATCACACCAGATTTTTTTGATAACCATAGTTTATTTCAAGCAGTCAACATTTAAAATACAATTTTGGAACTAAGATGCTATGGGAAACTAAATATATCTCGACCCAAAAAACTCTGGAGTAAAAGCACAGTACACAACTTGTCTCTGAAATTCGATTAAATCAGCTATCATAAATGAGAATAGCATCTTAGATAGATATTAGATTGTGAATCCCTAATTTTTTTATACGATTATAAAATATATTCATAACATATTTTTACAAATAACCTCATTGAAAGCCATATTGCTAATAATACCTCGTACCTCTAGCTTACGTATAGGCTATAGTTAATATAATCAAAACGAGAATTATAGGAATTTCTCTGCTTTGATACTGGAGACTTCTTGTGATGATTGTTTTTGGTCCATGGTCTTTGTTGTTTCCAACCAACTCATAAATTATGACGGGTTACGTGAAGGCCAGGAGGTCAGTCAAGTCATAACTCCAAATGAACATGTCAAAATATTTTATAATATAATCTATAAAAGAGGACATTTTTGATCATTAGATCAGTTGGACATATTAAATATATCAGTCAGAAATTTTTATAAAATTGTAGCCATCTAATTATATTACAAATTTTCTATTTGCATTTTTATCCTTTTTTCCCTTAAATAAATAATGAGCAAAGTTGTTTCAAAACTGTTTTGTTTCAAGAATTTCTCAAATATTTTTGCGTCTTAGTCAAATCGTAATACCCTCTAATCCTTTAAAAGGATAATTATAAGGGTTGAATCGTTTAGAGCAGCAGTTCCCAACCAGTGGGCCGAGGGTTTATTAGAACTGGGCCGCGGACGTCTAAGAAAAGATAAAAATTATAATAATAGTGAGGTGATGGCTGTACTAAGGACAATATAAGTAGGATGGCAGCCAGGAAAGAAATCAGACAAAAATTTTATATAATTTTATTACGATTGCCGACGTTTCGGACGCAAATCGCGTCCTTCCTCAGGAGAGTTAATAATACACAGATGGGCGTATTTTGTTTTATTAACAATATATAAACACATTAAAATCGAAATGCGAAAGGCGTCGATGAGTGCTATCAAATATATACAGACAAAACAAGGCATCACACACCCGTGAATCGTGTTTATATATTGTTAATAAACAAAATACGCCCATCTGTGTTTTATTAACTATCGATTGTCCTGAGGATGGGCGCGATTTGCGTCCGAAACGTCGGTCGTTTTAAATAAAATTGGATAAAGATTGATTAAATTTTTGTCTAATTTCTTTCCTGGCTGCCATCCTTACTCATATTATAAAAATTATATCTAATTATATAAAATTATATATGTATATACACTGGGCCTCAGTAGTTTTTTTTTTTGCGCAAAAAGTGGGCCGCACATCAAAAAAGTAAAAAGGTTGAGAATTTAAAGTTATATGTAACGCTAGGGATTTCAATATAGTTTAATTCCAAAAAAATATTCCTATTTGAAAATGTTCGTATAAAACACTAGTGGTCCCAGGGGGGGGGGGGACAGAAGGGCCCCCCCCCCATTGGACAGACAAAAATCCAAGTTGTATTTAATATTTTAAAACTAAACAAAACAATTATACATTTTTCACGTCTCAGGATAGCTAAAAACGCAAATTTCAATGACTAATTTTCAAAGATTTTTCCATACCCCCTAGAGTCGTCTGTCCAGATCTGGCCTCTATAAATCATTGTAATCTAACCCTAGTTATGAATATTATTCATGATATTTCAGTATATTTGGTCATTTTTTTACAAATAATCAATTTTTGACTTTGTCATGTTTTCTTGTAAGCCAACGAAAAAAAATTTTGAGCGACCTTTAAAAATTAATATTTTAAGTTGAAAATTTGAGAAACTTATTTTTTTTTCGACTATAAAATTCGACCATAACGAGAAAAAAATTTAAAAAAAATAGATTTTTTGACGAATTTGGAAATTTTTAAAAATTTTGATCGACCCTTAAAAATTTTTTTTGAGCTAATCTTTGGAGAGGTCTCTTGAAACATGATAAACTAAAATATTGTCATATGAGATCGAATTCATCTTCCCTACATCATAGATTTTGAGCCAGGGGCCTATATAGGAATTTTTGCCCGCGTAACCGAAAATTTTTCCGTTTGCCACCCGCGGAACATTTTTTCTTGCGCGGAACCTACATTGTCGCGCTACGGGGCCGCACAAGCATTTCGGGGGGAGGGGGGGCGAGACCCATTATTGGCTCTATATTCCTATATATGTATATGCATTTAGGGAATTCGGGGGGGGGGGGCAGGCCCCCTCGGCCCCCTATATACGCCCTTGTTTTGAGCCATTGGCTACCAATCCAGGTGAAATATATATACAAAATAGGTCTAAATGGCCGTCGAAAAAAGAGCTTAAATGAATTAAAAAAAAAAAAAAAAAAAATTGGGCCCCCTCCTTGACAAAATCCTGGGACCGCCACTGGTATAAAATATTTGTGAATTTATAATTTTAACGAATTTTATTTAAATAAAGGCCTTCACAAAATATTCTTGATCACTTAGGCTGAGCGAATGAATGAATGCCCCAGAGGGCGGAAGGCGGATTTCATTTTTATTAAATATTCAAATTATTGGCCTATTATTTATGCTTTATGAATAACGTGAGTGACTTTCTAAACCAGATTTTATAGAATTCAAGTAGAAAAATTTCTTTAGAATTTAAAATGAAAAATAATTAAACACTACTTAATAATTTTTCAACTAAATTAATTTAATATAAAAAAATATTTTGAATACCTAATTTAAAAAAAGTAATATTCTGAAAGTTTAAAGAAAATTCATATTCATCTATTCATTAATATTTTTTTTTTTCAATTAGCCTTAAAATAATATATAATAAGCAAAAATATATTTTAAAAAAGTTGGATGAAAGAGTAAGTAAATAATATCTCATTTGAAAAGCCTCGGTGAAAAATTTCTTATTAATCTCAAGTTATGAAAATCAATGTGTTTATGATGAATGAGCAAGAAGAAGAGGTTGAGTGGGTGGGAACGTTAATTTCAAGGGTCTAATCGGCGGAAAAACGAAAGACGTCCTCCTCCCACGTTATATCCCCCTTTTGGACCCCCCATCCCCGAGTTGGGTTGGAACTGATTCTGGGCTGGAACTGAAGGAAGCGAGGGCCGATTATAAAAAGGTTTTTGTAAAAGTACCCCTCAGACCCAAGCACAGAGCTCAACGAGTTTACTAATTAACGACGGAATAATTTCCGTTCGCTCGACTTGCTCTTGAGCTAATAAAGAAGCTAGAAGAGAGCGAGAGAGAGAGAGAAAAAAAAGCAATGGAGGTCTGGAGCAAACACACGAATTAAGATTTTCCACCCGCTTACGAGAATTTATGATTAATTATTTTTTTTTTTTTTAATTACGCAAAATCTGTTGGCGTTGTGAGTGTAGGCTTCAAATCTAATTTACAACAAGCAAACAACGGACAAAGCTCTCCTTGGATTTCAATTAGAAATTAAAAGAAAAAAAAAATGTAATTTAAAATTATATCATTTAATTGAACAAATATTAAATCATCTCTCAATTGAAATTTGTTTGCTTTCTTAAATCAGAAATCAACGAACATAACATACAAAACATGTCATGTTCGGGTAAAAAATATCGCAAATTTTTAATAAGAAAAAGATACAGGAATACCAATTTAGCTATAGCTATTTCTTCTCCAAAAACAGATTCAATTTAACTGAAGGGCGTAAGCAGAAATTTTTTTCAGTTGGAGGGATTATAAAGAATGAAATTGAATCCCCCCTATACTTGTTTGTTACACATTGCCATGTTTTTTTCCTTAATTGCTATTCCTCTTTTTTGTATTTATTATCGGCTGTTGAAGGAGCCATTAGCCTCCCTTTTTACTTTCTAGTATATAAAGAGAAAGTATTGTATTGGTCAAAAAATTCGACTTCGAAATTTATGTTTCTCCACGTTTTAGACCTCACTGAGGGAAAAAAAAACAGTTTTGGCATTATGTGTGTGTGTGTGAACTCGATTGCTTAAAAAGGCCGAGCAGCCAGATCGAAGAAATTGGTATATTCCAGAGTGGGTCGTTTTTTTCGGAGCGAAATGTAATACCCGACAAAAGTGGCCCACCCAGATGGGCATTACAGATATAAATTTTTTTTCAAATCGGACAATAACTACTGTGAGAATTTTAACCTCAAAGTTTTGAAATTTCGACCGAAAATCCCAAAATTGTCAATAAGTATTAACTAGGGTAGAGCCTTGTTGAAAAGTATGGAATTTTTTCAATAAATGCTCAAATAGACTGTTCATTAGCCAGTCAATATATCGTTTAAGATGGCAGGTTT
This sequence comes from Euborellia annulipes, assembly GCA_023213315.1. Lineage (NCBI taxonomy): Eukaryota > Metazoa > Arthropoda > Insecta > Dermaptera > Anisolabididae > Euborellia > Euborellia annulipes. Next base: position 36,576 of record JAKCPI010030964.1, read on the forward strand.
GAGTTATTGTCCGATTTACAAAAAATTTATATGTGAAATATCCATCTGGTTGGGCCACTTTTGCCGAGTATTAAATTTCGCTCCTAAAAAAGTAGCAAAACGACCGACCCTAGTATATACTCTTTACACTAAAATTGTAGATTTCTATCAACTTGTGGAGTAAATACGCCACCTGGAAGTAGTATTTTAACTAATAAGTTTTTTCAAAAATTTTAAAATTTTTAATTTCTTTGTCATATTATGTATGATAAATTACTCTGTTTTAAAAAGTTTTTATTAACATTTACATTTATTTGTTAACATTATTATTAGGCCTATTATTATTTTTTTTAAAATAATATAATATTTCGGGATTTTGTGAATGGATGACATGAATAACAGAACGAAATGAGAACAGAAAAAAAAAATATATATTCTTTTTTCCTCTTTTTGTATTTGGGCGTTTTAGGGTGCCAAGATCCACCCATTTTTGACTCTCAGATGCTGGAAAAATTAAGATAGGACTCGGGCAGCTCGTGGTCGCCATCCACGTACTCACAAGAAGTGGGCCCCTGAGTGAAGTCAACCAAACTAATATTTTAAAAATAAATAAATCATCTTTTTTTTAAACACAACTGAATGGAAAAAGTCACTTTTAAGACAACAATCTCGAAGGCTAAGCATTTTGGTTGCCTAAGCTCAAGGCACTTGTGGCGCCAACAAAGCAAAAGTTGTTTTTAGTTCCTATTCGAAGTAAATTTTTATAATTTTCTATCATCTTATCTACTAGTATCTTCTAAACATTTTATTTGGGAATATACAATAAATTCTTTTGAATTTTGAAAGCCGACTCGAATCTCTCACTTAAAACGAGAAGGGCAACTCAATTTCAAACAATAATATCATTTTGTTATTAACACATCGATGTGCATAAGACTCATTATTGGACTTGAAGCCCTTCGGTCTCGAGCAAAGTTTATATGCCTTTTTGATATAGCACAAGGAATGATGATGGTCCAAACATAGGACCGAAACGTTAGCCGTGGGCTCAGCTCAATAATGAAACTACCATCTATTGTAATAGTATTGAAACTAAAGCCCGGTAGTTGGGTAACCCAAATGGCACACTTTCACTAAACATTTTAAACATTATTAAATTTTATTTCGATATATCTTGAAATTTATATTAAAAAGATACATTTTTATGTTCATTCGACCTATTGTCTGTTTTGAAAAAGGTATTTCTCACACAGACAAGCTGCCATTTGGCTGCCTAACTACCCGGCTTTAGTCTCAATATTATTGCAATAGATGGTACATTGACTGCATTTTCTTTTTGTTTTACTTTTCTAAATATCTATCAGACAAATCGTAAAATTAACTTTCTGTTTGCTCGTGAGCACACCAGTTTAATTTTTAAAATTATTAATATGACATGGATATAACATTTTCTTTAATTTAGTTTAGAAAATGATTCAAAGTTTGATGAGGAATTTTTGAGGAAAATGAAGTGGAAAGTAGAGGAGGTGGAGGGAAAGAGGATGCTTTCTAATTGACTCCTCATCATCATCATCCCATCCCATTTGAGTCCCACCGGGAGAGGTAATTTCCTCTGAATAAACATCACTGAAACAGTGGATGTTTTATTCAAAGCCTTTCCTTTTGCTTTCAATGATGGCTCCACTGCTGCTTGTCAACTCTTCTCTATCACCTTATATTCAAAAACACTCCATTTATCTATGTCTATATCTTTCTAAAGGAGATTTTATTTAATATAATAAGTTATTATCTAAATTTTTATTTGATTCAAATAATAGCAATTTTTTTTAAATTATAAAATACATAATAAAGTTAAGCCTATTTTTAATTTAAATATTAAGAAAGAAGTTTGTTCTGGAATGAAGTGACTTAGGAATTATTTTTTGTAGACGTAGCTCTCAGCACCACCACGTCCGAAGCCTGAAACAAAATTTCATTTAATTAAAGCGTTTAATTATTGCATGTGAATAAATGGGATTGGATTGAGTCAGCCAAGGAACAATAAAAATGCAATGTCGACGTTTCGAGTGCCAATCAGGCGCTTCGTCGGAACCTGCGGTCACAACAATTATTTATTAGATGTCGATGAGAGAAGTGGCTGTCTAACGAATAGGTCAATCGTAGGAAGAGAGGATGTCAGCCAAACAGGATAGCCTTCATCAAATGAAAACCCCAATACAAAAATCTGGTGTGACTGTCGCACAGCACACAACTTTCTCTTACCTTCGGTAATCGAAAGTTGTGTACTGTGCTTGTCACACCAGATTTTTTGTGTCGACATGTATTTAGTTCCCGGCAGTAGGGAATATTTGAATTCAGATGTAAAATTTATAAGTATGGGAAAATATTTATATTTTGTTACCATGGCAACCATTTCTCCTATCTTTTCTATGGAGTGCAAGAGTAAAGTGGTCTTCAAACAATTTTGAGGGCAAAACGAGAATATACATTTGAAAGAGCATCTAAAAAATAATTGATTTTTGAATTTTAATCAAAATCGTTAGAGCGAATTTTGAGAAAATCGAAAAAAACTGAAAAAGTACATCAGTAAAGTACTAGTACTCTTTGGCCGATTTTGATTAAAAGCTTATTTTCTCGGTCCCGGGGGTGTTTAACTTATATATAAAATTTCAGCCTCATAGCTCAATTCCTTCATGCTTAAAAGTGAACACAGACACACACACCCACCCACCCACCCACCCACCCACAGACAGACCATGTCGCGAAAACCACTTTTTTGGATTCAGGGGACCTCAAAACGTGAAGATCCATCAAAATCTTGACATCGAATTTTTGACATGAAACCAATACTTTCTCTCTATATATATATTACATATATACATAGGTAAGAGAAAGTAAAAAACGTTTCGACTTCAATTAGATAATGCCATCATCAGTTCTTATGAGAATTATGGCAATCTCACTGTATACTCCATTGAGATGCAGATAGAGTTGTTATACTGTATATTAACATATACAAAATTATCATACCATATGTTCATATTCAGTATAACAACTCTATCTGCATCTCAATGGAGTATACAGTGAGAATGCCATAATTCTCATAAGAACTGATGATGGCATTATCTAATTAAAGCCGAAACGTTTTTTTTGTATTGGGGTTTTCATTTGATGAAGGCTATCCTAATTATTTTGCTACGAATTGATCTAATTATTTATTAGATATTAATATGAAAAACACTTTTTCTTAACATTATTATTATACAACTACTTAAAGTCTCTCTCTTGAGTCATTAGTATCACAACCGAAACGTTGTGGTTACTCTGAGTGGTAACTTTCATTGGATTAATACCGAGGTGGGTTCCTGTTTCCTTCCTCAGGATAGAGTTGGATAATTATTTACGTGAGGTGGATTTGAATTCGAGTTGCCTGTAGCTCAGGATTATAAGTTTAACTAATCGCTTGCGCACTACAGTCTAATGTCAATTAAATATTACATATTACTCTAACAATTTATAATTGATACAAGACTGTAAGTAACATTATTATACCTGTATATTAATAATGTTAAAAATAATATCGATATCTAATAAATAATTGTTGTCTCGGGGAAGAACGTGATTGGAGCTCGAAACGTCGACAGCCGATTGCCTTTTTTCCTTGGCTGATTCCATCCCATTTATTCAATATTGAGATGGTTGTGGAGAAGTATAAGCCTATACTTGTGCTAATTTTTCTATTTAAAATATTTGTTTGTAATAAGGTTCTGATGATGATTTTTTAACATCGAAATGGGACATAAACAAAACAAAACTCCTTTTTTAAACTAAACCTAGTTTTGGTTTATTTTTAATTGGATCCTGTTATGCAATAGTGTGTCAAGCGCCAAAAAAAAAAATTAAAAATTGTGTTAAGCACGGAATATTGTTTCAAATGCTATAATTAATAGTATTTTTTTTATGAAATATGTCCAATGTATGGATACCATCTATTGCAATAGTATTGAGACTAAAGCCCTGTAGTTAGGCAGCCCAAATGGCACACTCACACTAAAGCTTTCCTGTCTGCTTTGACAAAGGTATTTCTCACAGAGTCAAGAAAGCTTGCTTGAGTGCCATTTTGGTTGCCTAATTACCGGGGTTTAACCTCAATATTATTGCAATAGATGGCTACAGTTTTTGTTACTCTGGGGCACCTATCCTGATTTGCAGCACTGCTTGGCATTACTTAACAACGCGGATCTTAGTGGCGGTAGTTCTTTCTTCTAGCCAGACCCGCCGGAATTGCTTTTTTTTTTTTTTTTTTTGTTTAACGTCTTTAAAATTAGAACAATAGTGGAGACGAAATCTTTCTCTATACAATTTGAAATACAATAAAAGGGTTCGAGAACCAACTGAGAAGACCTGAAAGAGTGCGCTTCCCCTGAGAAGCGGAGCTTGAGCTCTGCTTACATTTAACATAGGAACCGAGTATAGAATCTATATCTATTCTGGCAAATTTTTTATCAGTCCTAAAGGATTGTTTCTGTCTATATTTTAAATTTGTATAAAAAATAAAAATGAATACCGCCAGGTCCGAACATTGCTGAGTAGCAAGGCTGGTTGCAATAGGGTTTGCCTTCATGTTCTGCATGACTTCCTGGTGTTAAAGTCTTGTTACATTTTTCACAACGCAGACATGCTGCGTGCCAATCTTTGCCAAGGGATGTTTTTCGCTCAGCTGAAACAATACAAAGCAAAAAATTTATTTTTATTTAAAAGTTAAATTAAATATTAGGTTAAAAAACAGAAGGATTACAATCTGATACATTTACTTATTTAAAATTAACCTTCACTTGTCAAATAATATTGGTATTTATTTCGGATGTTAACTTTCTGTGATCCTCTCGCTCGCTTTTAATATACTCCACCTCTGCAGAAAGGTTGCTACTAGGATCCCTTTCCATAGAATTAGATTGTGGTCTCCAAATTTTTTCGCATTCTCTCATTCAGTTTGATTTAGGATGAATTTGACTACTGATTGGTTAAGGTTTTTGTTATTTCACTCGTTGTCACTAATTGAATTGCTAACAGTGGGTTCTTGTAGAGGAGAAATACGATCATTTCAATATCAATAAAATACATATAGATATATAAACTAGTGAATTCTGTACATCAGGGAAGGAAATTTTTCCATTCTCTCATCACGAAAAAAAATTCCATTAATTTGAGTTAGACTATGGTCCTGAAGAAGCCAAGAACGCGGAATCTAAACTTCATTCTTTTTTTTTTTATTATTGACCTCAACCACCCACTGCTGTCTGTTTATTTCAATATGATTATATTCAAATATGCAGTTTCAAAGATTAAATTTTATTTTATTCTCTTAATTAAATTTTTTTTTAAACATTCACACTTTTTTCTTATTCACACTCACACTACACACATATTCACACAGTCTTTTCAGCAACTTTGGCTATATAAAACTTTGACGATAACGGTTATATCGTCGCCTGAAACACGTAGTGGCGTATTTCAATTTCTATCATTTTTCAGGAGAGCTGTTTATAGTACGTGTTGTTATATTAAATGTATAGAAACGCAAAACCAAAAAACCTAAATAATACGAAAAAACATGGAAATACAGATTCGTCACTTTGTGATAATGTAAAGAATGCCAGGACACGGCCATACCCCTTGTATCTCAATTTTTAATTTTTTTGAGATACCTCTACGTGATGCAAGCGACGATTTATGATAATATCTATTTGGGGTCCAGGCTGTTCTATTTAAGCCATTTGTTAATTAAAATTATTTTACAAAACATCAGGCCGCTAGTCGCTGCTAGCATAGGCTACGTCATTCCAAAGATTATACACGCCAGATTTAAAATAGATTCTCAAGGATCCCCTCTTAAGGAGTGATTAGATTAAAGGGATTAAATATGTGAAATTAATTGTAAGAATAAATAACTTGAAATAGATAAATAAATATATTAAATGCAAATGTAAGTAAAAAATAAATATAAGAACGATAGATAAAATAAAATACTTTAAATTACAACTAGCCAGGTAGCTCGTTTTTTTTTTTTTTTTAATTCGGTGTAAATAAAGACCAAACATATTTGGAACATTGCCTTTTTTTGGTGGTCTTCGAATTTGATTTAATTTTTTGAGACTCTCCAGGGATTTCACTTTCCATGGGGGATTTCACCAATTGATAATTCAAAATGAAAATAATTTCCTGAGAAGGTCCTCTTTGATCGGTATAAAACTTCATTTCGAAATTCCAACAAGAAGTTGCTTAAAGTTAACGTGACCGACAGACTGACATTAGTGATTTAATACATGTGTATTTATGTACAATAATTTAAAATATCATTATACAGGAGAGGAAATAAAAGCAGATTAAAGTTCACTCAACTTCATATGACTATTTCGACCCAGAAAAAAAGCTCGCATACAAGAAAATGCTTTCTCAGAAAATAAGCCTGTAATTATAACCCGATGACTCAATAATACACAATAGAGATGATTAGTCAATAAATTTGACCCGGAATTTGTTAAGCATTCAGAGATTATATATTTTGGCTGCTTCTGAAATTGAGATAGCTAGCTACATATGCTTTAGAATTCCTGAATAGAATCGACTTTATCAAGGGGGCGGTGCCTGCCTGTTGCTTTTGTGGAAAGTTTGGTCAGATAATTATATAATTTTGTTAAAAAAAAAAAGAAATGATCTCCTAAATGATTTAATTCAATTTTCTATTAGTGCATGATGACCAGCAGGTGAAGTCACGAGTTCCTCCAACAAGGCTGATATGTAAGTGGCGATGATGAAGTCATCGCTTCGAATACTCTTTTTTCTGATGATGATGAGTGAATAAATGTTGCTGGATTTTTACCATATCGAAAATGGAATTGGAAATTTAACAAAGATCTTAATTAGCGTTTTATTTAATATTATCATTGATTAATTAAATTGATAAATAAAAATGAATTTCACGCTAGATAGCATTTTAATTGTGTAAAGATAAGGAGTCAGAAGTGAGACTAAATAACAATATTTATTAAATAAAGTAGCTCACAATTTACAAACCTGGAGGAACGTCAACAATGTCAAAAAAATTTTAATTTGCTCCACTTTTTATTTTTTTAATTTAACTTCTTTTTCGGCATCGGAGGCCATTTAGACTTCCTCTCTATTTAATTCAATTGGTTGGTAGCTAACCAATTCAAATGAAATAAATTTTTTAGTTAAAAAATGACTTTTAATCTTTCTTATTGACCTCGGGCTTGGTGTATGGGTTAGTGTGCTAACCTTCTATACAGAGGGTCGCGGGTTCGGACCTCAGGCAGTCCGAAGATTTTATTTAAGCCATTTGGATACCAAATAGATATAATTTTTATATTAAACATACAAGTATCGTTAAAAATCTTAAATAGCCTAAGTTGCCGAAAAGACTGTGTGAATGTGAGTGTTAAAAAAAAATCTTTCTAATTCTATGCCCAATAAAGGAAGAAATCTTAAACCTTCATTAATTTTATTCAAAACTATGAAGAAATATTTAAAATATTAATAGAATTAAGAAAAACCTGAACAAGTTTTAAAATAATGGTTCTAAATTGGATGGTAAATTTCTCAAATACATTCACTAGTGATTTATTTGGAATGATAAAGGATCAAAGTAGTATTAATTGAATAAGGAAATGAAAATAGATCGAATGTTCCAACTGAATGCGAATCCAATTACCAATATCGTTATTTATTATATTATAATATATAGAGATAATTACTAGTGTGAAATTTATGGGAATCGAGTTGCTTGCTTAGATGCTGAATTAACCATTTTCTGGTATAGTGAGCGTCACAATTAAGTCCCCACTTGATAGCTTTAGCCTTATATATATCGTATAGTAGGCTATATGGCAGGGGCGCCGGAACGAATTTGAATCAGGGGGGGGGGCAAAAAATTTTTTTTAGAAAATTAAAATAATTTAATATGTTCAAATAGTATAAAACAAAAACAAATCTACTATCAAACTTTAAAAATTTTAAATAAAATCACAATTTTAATAAAATTAAAATTTTAAAAAATTTGGTAGTTATTTTATCAAAAATTTTTGGAAAAAATTTGGAAAAAAATGAATTTCTTACTCTTTTAATTTTTTTTTAATTTAAAAGATTATATTTTTCAAAAGTAAAAATATATCATTTTTAAAAATAAATGAAATAAAAGAAGACATTGCCCCCCCCCCCCCTACAGGATGCCGTAAAGTGAAATAATTTTAATGACCGAAAAGGTAAAACGTAAAATCTGGTTTTTATTTTACCTTTTTAAATTTAAAATTATTTCACCATTTACCATATTCTATACCATATACTTAAGGCTAAAGCTATCAGGTGGGGACTTAATTGCGGCGCTCACTGTACAGTCGGCTCCACAAGTGTCTGATGTGCTCGAGAATGGAGTCTTGAGCTTAGTCAACCAAATCATTATTTTTAAAATAAATAAACCATCTTATTTTAAAAGGGGAAAATCTACTTTTAAGGCAACAGTTCCTACGGCTAAGCATTTTGGTTGCCTAAGCACAAGGCTCCAATCTCGATCATATCCGGCTCTTGACTGTACTGTAGCTCGAGCAAAGAAGGGAAGGGCGGATCCGGCTTGCCTGATAAACTCATTGTAAATATTTACCAAAGACCACAAAAATTTTCTAATTGCTTACAAAGGATATACAGGGGTTAGACAAAATAATATGGACACCGGACGTATAGGCAATATTTATTTTATTAATAATGTGTTGAGCCACCATTTGCTTGTAGAAATTTTTACAGGCTTTTAGGAGTACCCTAGGATGTCTCGGATAAATCCTAAGTTTTCGACCTCGAGAACCCTGTGCAAACTTTGGGAGGGGGAGAGGTGCAAAAAACCTCAAAATTTTAGAACTTTTTTTCAGTTTTTATTTTTTCTTTTATATCTCGTGAACCATAGTACAATACAAAGTTATATAGCATTAAATTTGCTAAAATTTTGTTGATAAAACGAATTTGTAGACCCAATATTAACCGAGATACGGAATTAGTATATAAAAAAATATATATATAGGCTACTGTATTTTTCTCCCAAAACAAAAATCTTTCTTTCTACGAGTCAAATAATTTCTATGTAAATTTTAGAAATATAAAATAAAATAAACATCGCCATAAAAATCTGCTTCCTTGAGTCGAAACTCGGATCTGTGTGGGGAGGGGGTGAGTTCAGCTAATTACCAGTTCAATTAACAGAGCGTTGAGTTTTTTTTTTTTTACACCAGTCACATTTTGTCTGTCGTTAGCAGACCTGTTTGTAATTAATTAGTTAGCAATTCGAAGAAGTTTATAGGGGTTGAACGTCCAAGGACAAAGGGATGAAGAAAACAAGGAAGGGAAGGGAAGGCGAGAGAGTGGGGGAATGAGATGTACAAATGCTAAAAAATTCGTGCAATATATTTCTATTTAATATACATATATCTCTAATTAAATTAAAATTACATCATTTTTCTATAAGAATTAATTTAATTTTTATTTAACAAATTCTTTGGGTTCGAACTTCCTTCCGAATTATTAAGATATTAAAAAAGATAGCAAATTTAAATTTTATTAAATGGTTTGGAAAATAAAAATCCTCCCCTCTTCATTTTTAAATATATATGTCGTAGACAGATCGTGAAATTAGACAGTTCATGAACTGTCTAAAATTTCATGAACTGCAGCCAGATCGTGTAATGGTCAAACAGTTACATGATCTGGCTAAAAATTTAGACAGTTCATGAAATGCAATTGGGCCTTAGACAGATCGTGTAATGCTTGAGAATTACATGAAATGTCTAAATTTTTAGGCAGTTCATGAACTGCCTAACAGCAGTTTTGCCGATCGTGTACTGTTTGTAAAGCAAATAAAGATCTCGAAAAAAGTCAATTTTTTTCAATATTATTATTATTATCGATTACTAAATTTTCCAAATCTTCCTCACTTTGTAAATCTTGAGTTAAGGTGCGCGTCTCGGGGTTCTAATTTTGGGAGATTCCAGCGGCCACAAATTTGAAGCTATCACCTCAATTTTTTTTTAAATTAAAGCGATTTAAAATGTCTACAACTTATAGAAGCCCTTTTTTTGATTTTCGAAAAAATAAAATTTTTTTTTTAGATTTATTGCATTAAATTACAAACAGTACACGATCGGCAAAACAGCTGTTAGGCAGTTCATGAACTGCCTAAAAAATTTAGACATTTCATGTAATTCTCAAGCATTACACGAACTGTCTAAGACATTTCATGAACTGTCTAAATTTTAGCCAGATCATGTAACTGTTCGACCATTACGTATATGAATAGCTTTATTAATCCAGCACGCGAGTTCATGCAAATCTAAATTTCACCCTCTGCCTACGAATAAATATTGCTTTATTAATCCAGCACTGCGAGATCAGCACATCTTATCCCCTCTCCTATATAGCTTTTTCCCCTACAAAATTTAACATTTTTATGATCCCCACCCTTTTTTGACCACATCCATAATTCTCTAAATTGGATAGTTTAGAAAAATTTAGTTATATTAATTTTTATTATTTGTAGGTATCTAGGCAGCGAAATAAGACGCTATTTTATATCAATGATGTTCATCGACGTTTCGGTGCTAATCAGCCCCTTCCTCGAAGACTGAGCAGGCTTGTCAATTATGACAATTTTTAACAGCTGCTAGGTCCTGAGCAATGGAAGACTGTTTACGCACGCACATTGATATAAAATAGCGTCTTATTTCGCGTCCTGGTCACATAATTAGTATCAATAATATAGACAATAAAAAAAATATATCTTAGAAAAATTTAATTGTTCGGGGCAAAAATTGAACCTTGATCCCTTACAAAATTGGATTAAAGTTTTTGATTAACATTCCATAAGAATACTCTTTCAACGATAAAATATTAATATATATATTTTTATTGATTATCATTTAAATTTAATTTAAATAAATAGGAGCCGAGGCTAAATGAGAGTCAGATATCGCAAAAAACTTGAGGAGAAATTTGTTTATTGGCTGTAGAATAATAAATTTTGGAAACGAAGATTAGGAAAATTTTTTTTTTAATTTTGATTTAAATCAGGGCAGGTTCAGCCAAATAAAAAGCCTTTATGTGTTTCTCGATTCCGGAGACGTTTTGAGATTAAATATATCTCATCATCTGGCCGTATCGAAATATAGCATAAAGGTGATCATTAATTGTACAGCATATGTAGGTACAATACCAGGATATTTTGAGAATTTTATTCCCTCACAGACACTTGGATGCTTATTCAGTATAACAAATTTTTATATGTACATATGCTTTACAATTAATGACCACTTTTATGCTATATTTCGATTCTTTTTGGCAACTTAGGCCATAAAGACTATTATATTAACGATACAAATATTTAGAGGTCGATATATACAGGGTGTCCCAGGTGTCACGCACCCCATGCATTGTTGGGATCGAAAGAGAAAAATATTCTGAGCCCAAAAATCCATGTTTGGAATTTTTTGATTAAGTAGTAATTTTTAAATTAAAAAAAAATCACACGAATGAAACCGAGGCACGAGCCGGCTGTCACTTAATTTTTTTTTTTTTTTTCAATATTTAAGGAATTTTTGAATTATAAAAAAACACAGGAATGATAATAATAATTATTATTATTTTATTAATTAACCAAAACAATTTACGTGAAGCTTCTCTGTCATTTATCTATTACTATCCCACTTATTTTCTATTCTTCTGTAGCGCGCTCCTGATTGGTCACTTTTATTAATTAATTACTAATTCCAACTACTCAATCAAAAAATTCCAAACATGGATTTTTGGGCTCAGAATATTTTTCTCTTTCGATCCCAACAATGGGGTGCGTGACACCTGGGACACCCGGTATATATATGGGGGTCCAGGGACATTTATTTATAACATTTGGTATCCAAATGATTTAAATAAATTCATCGGACTGCCTCGGACCGAACCCGCGCCCCGTGGCTTCAAGACTATAATTGCCCTCGGGCTTGGTGGAGTTGGTAGTGCCCCTGTCTTGTATACCAAGGGTCGTGGGTTCGGACCCCAGGTAGTCTGATGATTTTATTTAAGCTATTTGGATGCCAAAAATGATATATTTGTTATTATTATTGGGAAGGGGGGAGGGGGATGAAAATATAAATTTGTCTCTTTCTAGCATTTTTACTTTCTCTTACCTATGTATATATGTAATATATATATAGAGAGAAAGTATTGGTTCATGTCAAAAATTCGATGTCGAGATTTTGATGGATCTTCACGTTTTGAGGTCCCCTGAATCCAAAAAAGTGGTTTTCGCGACATGGTCTGTCTGTCTGTCTGTCTGTCTGTGAACAAAATATCTCAAGAACGAAAAGAGCTAGGAGGTTGAAATTTTATGTTTAAGTTAGGCACCGCCCTGGGACGTGACACGAAGCTTTTGAACAAAATCGACCAAAGAGTACTAGTACTTTACTGATGCACTTTTTCAGTTTTTTTCGATTTTCTCCAAATTCGGTCCAACGATTTTTTTAAAATTCAAAAAGCAATTATTTTTTAGATTCTCAATATAATGTATATTCTCATTTTGTCATTGAAATCTTCTGAAGACCACTTTACTCTTGTACTCCATAGAAAAGATAGGAGAAATGGTTGCCATGATAACAAAATATAAATATTTCCCCATACTTATAAATTTTACATCTTGAAAATCGAATGTACCGTACTATCGCATCACTCACTCTCTGTCCATGGTATGATATAATTAAAATTTGAGGCATGATCATGATTAGTTTAAGTATAATTGTGAATGCCCAATATAACTTGGCGAGGATTGTATGTATTTTCGGACATTAACCTGGCCCTGAAGATGGTCCCATAGCGACCGAAACGTCGGCCCTGGTTTGTTAATAAATTGAAATATAACTAGCTGCTTGCTCATTTATTCTTCCTATTCTAATATCAACACTCAGCTATATACCTCCTTCAAATACTATCGCAAACTAAATACATGTCGTACAAAAATCTGGTGTGACAAGCACAGAACACAACTTTCGATTACCGAAGGTAAGAGAAAGTTGTGTGCTGTCCCAGTCCACCAGATTTTTATAATAATCACTCATTTGTAGAGTTTACGAGAAAGTCTTTGCCGAAATTTTTTATCCCTCCCATTATCTAGAGATAAAAAGAGAGTCGTTGATTAATTACAAAAAAAAAAAAAAAAATCAGCTCTGTTTAAGAATATTTTAATGTGACATACCTACTCTGGGAAAAATAAACTTGAAAGTATAATTCAATTTTATCATTTCATATCTTTTTTTTTATCATTAAGATAGCATACCTAAATTGGAATTTCCTCTACGTTGTTTTGTTTCGGAATTTTCTTTTAAATATAACTAGTGAATTAAGAATTCTGGATGTATCTCTGCAAGATTTTCTTTGGTGCCTGGTTAATATATCGTGGGATGATAGATATTATTTAGACAAAATACATATAAACATGTAATTAGATGAATCGAAATAAAACATATTTTATTTGACAATTTACGCAGTCTTTTTTTGGGATGATATTTATTATACTTGTCACGTTAATCAAAATACCATAGACGTCTCTTTACATTCTTACCTGGCCATATATAGAGAGGCGAACTTGTTTAATGGATACATAAAATGTGTTAAAAATAAGAATTACAGAAATAAGATTTAAAGAGATTCATGCATCAAGGTGCGATGAAATAAATCAGTAATCTCGTTAGATACACAGAGGATGTTTTGAGTGGATCAAAATATTTTATCCGCCCATATGGTTTTAAGTAAGAACAGATTCATTCATCCTTGGCCTAAATAAAATCAACTCCTTACAAGCCCTTAAAAGGCATTCTTTTATTTTTTTTAAGTGTGTGAATGAATCATCTTTTTTTTTTGATTGAAAACTTGTTGCTACAATTCCCCAGATTTCGAAATTAAAAATAGATTTGGTCAATATTTGTAGATACCTCCTGGTAGCCAGCACTACCATCCCGTAGATTCTACAACCAAAAAAGAGACTTTTACGATTTGAATTTGTCACTGGATCATACACATAAGTAAAGGGAGAATAAAAACCCGCATTAGACGGACGCCTCTCACATCGTCTTTATTTAAAAAATATTTCTTATACATTACTTGACACGGGCCCTCCACCAAATCATTTTTTGTACTTTTGTACTTTTGCCAACTTTTGTTCTGATGATGACCAAGCGTAATGCCAATGCCGGTCGAAATATCTACGAAATAAAGATGATGTGGGGTCCATCTAATGCTGGATTTTGAGACTTTAGATTTTTATAATTTATTTAGATTTGAGGCCAGCAGGGTTTTTATTAAATTAAACAACAAATAGCATTAGAATTAACCAAAATCTGAAGGCAATGGTCCTAACCTTCACCCTCTGGCTAACCTAAAAGGGGGTATAAGGGGGGGGGGGGGGTTACCCTTTTAAAAAAATATTTTTTTAAAAAAAATTTAACCCCCGTTAAGTCTTCCAAAATAAAAAGTTACAAAAAATAGCGATGAGAATTGGCTGTAGACTTTAAATTGGATATTGAAGACGTAACAGCCAAGGAAATTAAATAAAAAAAAACTCTTATTTAATTATAAATCGTCCTGATGAAGGTCGTGATTTGCGACCGAAACGTCGACGATTAATTAATTAAATAAAAGTCTTTTATTTAATTTCCTTGGTTGCTACATCTCCTATATTTTTTAAATTGTAATTTTTTTAATTTTAGTTTAATTATGAAATAAATAGAAAACCCAACACTAAAGAAATAAAATGATAAGATATAAAAATTGATAAAACGCATTTCTATACCTGTCAAGAAAGTTAATCGATGATTAATAAATAAATTATTCGCAAAATTTATTTCTAAAAGTATTTTTTATAATTAATTCAAATCTAATATTAAAATGTTTATAAAAAAAAATTAATCAAATGCACACTGATAAATGTAAAACTTTTCTGGCAGAGGGTTAAAGAAATTGAACCAATTCGTCCCGGAACCTTAAAAGAATGATTATTTAAAACAATTTTCCCACCAGAGAGACGGCAAAATTTTTTTAATTAATAATATAAATAATTGCATAATGCATAATTCCTTTTCTCTTTCAAGAAAAGAGCTATAAGAATAATAATGATGACAGAATTTAATTTTTTTTTTTTTTAATGACTAGCAAATCAAAATGACGTCGCGAAAAACTAAAAAGCATTTAAGAGACTTCAATGAAAAAAATAAAACAATCGCTTTTGAAATCTTTTTTTGGCTTTGGTGGAGTTGAGGAGTCAGTGCCAAAAAATGATGTATTCATAACGTTTCGCTCTTTGCTAGGTTACTAAGCTCAGGGTCAAACGGATATTGATTAGGTAATTGTTTTTAGATACGTGTGATTCATTCATTCACAAACTATTCAGTAATCCAAAAATAAGAAAGATAATAATTTCGAGAGAAGAATTTTGACCCAAAATGGTTACGAAGGGTGAAAAAAAATTTAAAATTAGTAAGAAAATTTTTTTGCGTTCTCTCATTGTAAACGGAGGAACTCAAAACTGATATTAAATAATGAAATAAATAAAATTGAAAAATAATAGAATAAAAATATGAGTATTTATTTATTAATTAATAAATAATAGGAGTTGAATAAATAAATAAATAATATAAAATGGCCTTGGACAAGTGCAGGTGGAGGAAACCAAGCCCCTCACTCCAAAATATCCCCAGGGTCACCAAATTTGTTTTTTAGGCCCGAGCCCTCAAAGATTCCTCTCCTCACATCAATTGATGATTTATTATTGGATTAGAGAAAATAATAAGTTAAAAAAAAATGTTTTCAAGATATGATTGATTAAGATCATCAATAATAATAAGTGATGACTTTAATCATCATGTATCTTTTTTATTTTAAAAAAATGTGTTATTTTGTAGTCAAATTGTGACGTATTTAAAAAATATATGAAATGGTATTTATTAGAAGAATACATAGAGGACGTTTTTTCAATTCTTTTGGTATTTAATTAAATGAAGAAAATGCCGGTGGGTCAGAGAGAAGACATCGTGCCCTAGTCCCGTCGCAAGCGAGAAAAATTTTGAATTGGCTGCCAATTAATTGAAACAAATAGGAATGGAGTCTAAATGGCCTTAGATGCCGAAAAAGACCTTAAACAAATTAAAACAAAAATTATGTAAATATTAAAGATGTCAGAAGAAAATAGATTAATATATAGGCCTGTAAATTTATAATTTTACCGTCGCTCACCTGCTCACCTCTCCCGTGAATGCAACAAAAAGAGGGACCCAAAGAAAACAAGTGAATATAAAATTCCGTAAGAGGAGCTAGAGAAAATTGAGTAGGAAAGGAGAATTTGTTTTTAAGAATAAAAAAAAAAAAAAAAATGAAAAACTTACCGAAATAGACAGGCTTTTCACATTTCGGGCAGTTTGGCATGTTGTTGTTGTTGTTTGTTGTTGCCTTTGGAATGAAGTCAGACAGGCGATGTTGCTTGTCCAGTAGATGAACGTCGAGTGTCCGCTTACGTCACTTAACTGAGGAGATATAGAAAGTATAGGCTGATGAGTGAGGCAGGGGACTCGAAGCGGCCCCCGTCCCCCCTACTTACATTGGCCATTCCTATTAAATACGCACTCTTTCTCACTTTGTTAATGCCCATCGCCCGAGGACATATTCTTCATGTTCAACTCACCTTGGTGATAAATAAATATATTCAACGTTACAAGTGATAAGAGACTATTTTTTTTTTTTTTAACTCTATACATAAACGAAATGATAGGGAATGTTAGAACTAATATTCATATGCCTCTTAAGTTATATTAGGAAACCATTCAAGTGTGGGAGTAGAGGAAAAAAATTATCTAAAAACTGTTTCTGGATATGACTAGAGCCTAAAAATTTCGAAGCAGAGAGCCTTGTCTTATTTATACGCCGCCCCCCTCCCCCCCCAAAAAAAAAAATTTGAATTTTAAATCCGAATATACTTGTGCTGAGGGCAAGGGCGAATACAGGGGGTGGGTAAAAGGTAATTACCCCCCCCCCCCGGATTTGAAAAAAAAAAAAACTTTTTTTTGCAAAAAAATTTATTTTTAATGTAAAATTTTAAATATTAATACTTAAAAATTTGATTTGTATTTATATTCTGGCAAACAAGTACATAATGCGCCTTTAAATTACCGAAATTAAGAAAATATTGTGTGCTGTGCGACCAGTCACACCAGATTACCCCCCTCACCCCGAGAAACACCTCTGGATCCGCCCTTGGCTGAGAGGGGGAGGGGGGGGGTTCGCATCCTGTTTCATTCGATAAAAATTGATTTTAATTGAATTGGCTACCAATCCGGGGTCTAAATGGCCTTCGATGCCTTAAAAAGATCTTAAAAATTTTAAAAAAAATCTGAATATACGAGTACATATAAGAGCTTTAGAAAAATTATTTTAATATTTTTTTTCATGAGCCGTTTTTGAGCCCAAAGGCCCCGGCCTCCTCAGAGAGAAAAATTTCCTGAAAATATTTTTTTTTTAATTATTTTTTTCCTTTGACGAATAAGCTGAATGAGTCATGAGGGATAAATCCCCTGGCCCCCACTATCTGCAGGCTCCTGATTTTTGACCAATGAAATTGAAATAAATAAATACTCCTTTTTAAAGGTGAATCAGCTGTTGATCAGATTTTCCAAAAAAAAAAGTGCCAATATGCTGGTCGTGAGTGAAGCCTTGAGCTTAGGCAACCAAAATGCTTAGCTGTCGAATTGGTTGTCTTCAAAATAGCTTTACCCTTTCAGCTGAATTAAAAAAAGATTTATTTATTTTTAAAATATTGGTTGACTAAGCTCAAAGCTCGAATTTCGACCACGCGACTGTACCTATATACTTATAAAAAATCTGGTGTGACTGGCGCACAGCACACAACTTTCTCTTACCTTCGGTAATCGAAAGTTGTGTACTGTGCTTGACACACCAGATTTTTCGTGTCGACATATATTTAGTTTCCGCCGATATAATAGAATTCAAGATGTAAAATTTATAATGGCATGGCAAAATATTTATATTTTGTTACCATGGCATCCATTTCTCCTATCCTTCCTATGAGTACCAGAGTAAAGTGGTCTTCAGAATATTTCAATGACAAAATGAGAATATACATTTTAAAGAGAATCTAAAAAATAATTGATTTTTTAAATTTTAAACAAAATCGTAGGAGCGAATTTTGAGAAAATCGAAAAAAACTGAAAAAGTACATCAGTAAAGTACTAGTACTCTTTGGCCGATTTTGTTTAAAAGCTTATTTTCACGGTCCAGGAGGGTACAAAACTTAAATATAAAATTTCAACCTAGTAGCTCAATTCCTTCATGCTTAAAATTGAACACAGACAGACCATGTAGCGAAAACCGACCTCAAAACGTGTATAATATACACGTTTTGAGGTCACGTACTGATGGATATACACTGTATATCCATCAAAATTTCGACATCGAATTTTTGACGTGAAACCAATACCGGTACTTTCTCACAGAACACAACTTTCGATTACCGAAGGTAAGAGAAAGTTGTGTGCTGTGTGCCAGTCACACCAGATTTTTTTTTTTTTTTTTATTTAGTAAATTTTTCTCAATCAAATAATCACTCCATTTTTCAAATAAACATAAGCTGAAAATAAGAGTGAAAATAAGCTTTTGATCAAAATCGACCAAAAAGTACTTTTTCAGCTTATTTCGATTTTCTCAAAATTCGCTCCAACGATTTTGATTAAAATTCAAAAATCAATTATTTTTTAGATGCTCTTTAAAATGTATATTCTCATTTTGCCATTGAAATATTCTCTACCACTTTACTCTTGTACTTCATAGGAAGGATAGGAGATATTGGTTGCCATGGTAACACAATATAAATATTTTTCCATACTAATAAATTTTACATCTTGAATCAGGGCCGGAACTAGGAGATTTAATTTTTTAGGAGGGGCAAAATTTAATTTGCCGCCCCTTCCTTAAAATTTTCCCTGATCCCCTGATTTTTCGCGGAACCAAAGACGCTAAATTTTTGCCACCCGCGGAACCAAATTTTTTTTCGTGTGCTGCCACCCGCGGAACATTTTCTCTTGCGAGGAGCAAAAATTTTTTCTCGTCCGAAAAAATATTTTACCTTTTTTTTTAGAGACGCTAAATTTTAACCACCCGCGGAACCAAAAATTTGTATCTTTCTTTAATTGCCGCCCCCTGATATCTGCCGCCCGGGGCACATGCTCCCACTGCCCCCCCCCCCTAGATCCGGCCCTGCCTTGAATTCTAATATACCGGCGGAAATTAAATATATGACGACACGAAAAATCTGGTGTGACAAGCACAGAACACGACTTTCGATTACCGAAGGTAAGAGAAAGTTGTGTGCTGTGCGCCAGTCACACAAGAAATTCTTTTATTTTATTTTTTTGTTCATTTTAGGAGAAGATGAAGCCCTTCTGGATTCTTAGCGCATTTTTCGCCCGGCTCAACCCAACGATCCTCTCCTCTTTTTTTATCTATTTCAAATGTTCGCGGATGGAATGAAGTTAGCGTCAGATACATTTAAAGTGAAGATAGAAACGCTATCATCCGAGAGATGTCATTTTTCTTTTTTTTTCCCTATCAAATCTCAACACGTGAGAGAAGCAAACAACAGATCACAGTATAATAGTCATGGCTGAAGCTAAAGGATGGGATCCTTCGCAATTACGTAAATATGATATTAAACTCGATCAGATTCCACGGTTGCCTGTAACGGATCCACAGATCGACGCATTTATACGCAACAATGTGAGTTTTTATAAACAAACGTCACTTAGCGAAATACTATCCCTGTCATTTGTCTTTTAATTCCCTTTAAAGGGCCTACGTGCCTTTTGGCATGTGATTTTTTTTTTCAAAAGTTTGTTGATATTTTAAACTTCAAACATCATTATTATTATTATGATGTCATGTCTTTAATTATATGTATATTCAAATATTAATATCATATAGATAATAATTATCTATCCGATTTATTATTTAATTAATATCTGATTTAAATTAAATTATTTCTATAATTAATTAATTAAAATCTATAAAAGAAATTAAATTTGTTTAGAATTTACTATTCTTTCATATATACAAAATGTATATATATTTATTTGACTCCGGTTCCTTATAAATTTCATAATTTTCTTGATTAAACCAAATGTCAGACTGTCAACCTGGCAGCCTTCTAAAGTTTTTAAAACCGTAAAATTTATACTTTTATAGTTCATATTCTTATATTTATTAGTCATTTGTTTTTGGTTCGAAATAATACATAGGGTTTAAGTTTTACAAAATATTTTTTGATTTCTTGATCTTGGTTTTTCACCGGGTTCTGAAACAGGATTATTTTGTTACAAACGATGTACTAATTGGAACCAAAAATAGAAAATGAATAAAATTCGTACATTACTCTTTTAATATCTATTTTCTTTCAATTATACATATTATTATTTATTATTAATTTAACTCAAAGGAGGCTTTTAAAAAATGGGAAGTCCTAAGAAAAAGTTTTTGTTATTTTTTTTTTTTTTTTGCTTCATTTAGGACCCAATTCCAACTGTATAGTTGGACCAAATATCCCTAATTACATATGGATTCATTATAATTGTAATTTTTTGTTGTTTTAGAAACCAGTAGTCATAACCGGCTCCGATTTAGTTTCCTCTACACTCGGAAAATGGGATTTAGATTATCTTCAAAGAAATATGGGTTCTGGCGATTTTATTGTTTATATGTCAAGAAATCACAAATTCAAATATTACGATGATAAAAAACAAGCAAATACTCCAGAATTTAATCCACCAACACAACGAGTAGATATGAAATTGGAAGAATTTACGCGGCGTTTAAAATGTTGGAAACGAGGAGATGACAGGTATTAACATCATAACTAGATGGAAATAATGCTATTTAATTTATGTGAGGTTTCACTGGCTTTTAAATGATAGAAATCCAAATGTTTCTATCATTTAACCCAGGGAAACCTCACATAAATTAAATATTTTCCATTTATTAATGTTTCACACCACTTTCTCTCCAAACTAACCATATACTAGATTTTTTCATTTTACTATTTGAGCGCTAAATTTCCTTTATACCATTTTAAGTGATACGCTATATCTTATTGGCAGTAATAAAATCATTGAAAAATATTTTAAAAAGGCCAAGGAGAGATAAAGCTTTTGTTTCATGATCTAAGTGTCAGCAGATCACTTCTCTTCTTTCCTTTTAAATAAACAAAGTTTTTCTCTTCTTCTGAATCAGATATTAATATTCAATAGCTTCTTCTGATTAAACGAGATTTTTATAAATATATTTTGTGATTTGACCCTATTTATTTTGCTTGTGGATCAATTGATCCCTGGGCCTGTGAAGTCAATCCTAGAATCTCCAGCTTATCCAGGCAATATGTGCGTGCTTTCTTTGCTTCAAGTTAGTCCTTGAATTTGATTCCTGGAAGCCAATGGCTATTGGATTAATCAGCAAAATAGTTGAATACATTTAAATAAATATGGACTATGTTTTTATGGCTTCAGATACCAAAAAAGTAAAAAAAAAAAACAACGTTTATATATATACATCTAAGAGATATTTTTCAAAAAAAATTATACATGACATTTCATCTTTTGATATTTAGAAAATGAATTAATATTTTAATTAATTGAAAATTATTTGAAATAATAATATAAAATTTTCTTTTTTCAGAATGTACCTTCAACAAGCTATAAATAAATCAGTCGGTCCGGCTATAGTTGAAGATTTCCTCAAATTTCGATGGGAATGGATATCATCAAAACAAAAAATTCACTCATGGGGTCCATTGACATCAAACCTTCTACTTATATCAATGGAAGGTAATAAATGCTTAAACTATTTATTCAAATATTTATTTTTCATTTTTGTTAGTAGAATTGAAATTACATAAAGGATATTTTAGGAATAATCTAGCAATGGAAAAAACCATCAGGAAAAAGCTTAATTTTTAATATTTTTATGTCAGTTTAATTAATTAGATACTAGTTTTATCGCTTTTTTGATTCTATTGCACCCAAACAGGAAAAATTTGAGATTTTCAAGTCTTCGTCTTTTTCATAAATACTCTGTTAAAGGGTCTTAGGGTCGTCATAAGATTCCAATGAGCTAGTCACCGGAGATTGGAGGTTATTCTTAAAATTTGACCTGAAACGTCTCTGTATTCTGTTCAGAGGCTTTTAATTTTTTGGCTGCACGGGCCTTTCAGTAAAATATTCTTCAAATACTAATAGGGCGGTCATAAAACTCCAATGGATACGAGCTAGTTCCAGACACGCTTCCCGTTTCAGAATTCAATAGAGTTGAGGTTTTTCTTAAAAAAGGGCGGACATAAGGCTCCAATGGATACGGGCGAGTTCTGGACAAGCTTCCGATTCCAAAAGTCATCGGAAAGTGGAGATTGTTTTAAAATCCTCTCTTAAATGGCCGTCATAAGGGTCCAACGGGTATAAATCAGTACTATATTTCAGAAAATAGTGAATTAGTTGCTGGACCATTTTTAAAAGTAGTTGGTGCGCTAAGAACATTTGCTTTGTTCACTTTTTTGATCCTATTATGCCCGTTTACACTAACACATCTTAGATCTTAAGTTAGTCTTACATCTTACAATTGAATTTGAAATCACGAAATCGGGTCTTAAGATTCTCTATTTGTGCCTCC
The DNA here is from genome assembly GCA_023213315.1 of Euborellia annulipes. Lineage (NCBI taxonomy): Eukaryota > Metazoa > Arthropoda > Insecta > Dermaptera > Anisolabididae > Euborellia > Euborellia annulipes. Next base: position 59,367 of record JAKCPI010030964.1, read on the forward strand.
ATCGCTTAATAACAATAAGATATATTTATTTCAAAAAAATTTATATTCCTTTGACTGCAAGAGGCTTAAAGCAATGCCATTGAAGAATGCATTCAGTTTTTCAACTATTGAAATTGTATTATTCCAATTTTCGTTAAAAATACGTCCATCTGTATTCATTTGGCGATTGATTGTCCTAAGGAAGGACGCGACTGGCGTCCGAAACGTCGACAATCAAATAAAGAATAATCTAATAGAAATTAATTTGGTTTTTATCTGATTTTATTTTTCCTGGCTGCCATAAGCCATTCTTATATATAAATAGTTGAATAGGTAAAATGCCAAATCGCATTTATGGTTTTGGAAGGCTCAAGGCGAGCTTAAGATCTAAGATGTTTTGGTGCAAATGGGCATTAATGCACATAAAGTAATGTAATTTTAATTTATTATTAAAAATATTATTTTTTTTTCTTTATTTTAAAAAATATTCTTTATAAAGATTCATAATTTTTTGACAAAACGAAATAAGATATATCTCCAATCGGGAGCAATAAGATATATTTCATTACACTTCCTGTTGTATTTCTAATTACTTCATGTATGAGTATTTTGCTTGGTAATTTTATTTATATATATATTTTTCCTTATGTTCGCTTATTTTTTACAGGCAATGTTACGCCATGTCATTATGACGAACAACAAAATTTCTTTGCTCAAGTTAGAGGATTCAAACGGTGTATTTTATTTCCACCAGCACAATTTGAATGCCTGTATCCACATCCAGTTTATCACCCTCATGATCGACAAAGTCAGGTATAAAACAACAAAGATAGATATAAATATTGAGGTTAATTTCTTATTCCATAATTTATCTCTTATTATCATCACTTTATTAAAATAAATAGATAATATTTTGATCTCTTATAGTAATTAATTATGAATATTTGCTTTTTTGATCATAGATATCGATAACTTGGCAAAAGTTAAAGAAATTTTTTATTTTGATTATATATTAAATATTAATAGACTCCTGGTTTGTTTGTGTGCACAATGGTAGAAGTATATTATATATATTTGTGCCATGAGACAGGGGACTAGGAGACAGGGGCTCTTCCAGTCCCGAGCGATGAAATTTTTTTGTTTAATTTAGTGTTTAAATGACCTCATGTAACCTTAAATCAAATTCCAAAAGTGATAATTGATCAAATTAGCATGAACAGTCTAAAAAAAGATTTAAATTCCATAATGTTTAATATGTTGTCTTGTGACTAGACTAACTCATATCACTTTTTTAACTTTGCCCACCAACCGTAGTTTGGGTAGGTAAAGTTAATGTAATCGTAAAAAAAAATTGCACTGAAGCTGCCAAAATGCGTTTTGAGGTCCCCAGAATCCATTAAGTACTTTTTGGAATGATGTCTGTGTGTATGTCTCTGGTAATTTTTTTTCGTCAACGAAAATTCAAAAACTATATGTTCAATTGTTTTGGAATTTTGCACACATAAACTAGGGGTAGAGGCCAAAAACTGAAAAGCTTTTGGTAAACATCGGACCATTAAGCTCTAGGCGGGGACCAATATTTTTTTCTTACATAACAAACGTGTTACATTATTTCTTTGAATAGTGGGTGGGCAAAGTTGTGCGCTCGGCTTAGTCCGACCCTTTATTAATGATTTTGTCACAAACTTGAGAATCTGTTTTCATAAAATATTTTTATAAATTAAAAAATCTCTCTATTGTCTGAAATCGAGACAATAATCAACTTTTTCTTTGAAAATACATCAAAATAATATTTGATTTATCAAAATTATTATTGCCTTGATTAAATATACTAGGCATATATAACGTTATATTTATAGTTGCCCTACTTACCAATTTAACAGATTGTGATTATTGCTTTTGGAGTTGGCAAAATAAGAAAGATAAAAGAGTAAATACATCTCATAAAAATCACAGCCTATCGAGTCATGTCGATAATTTTTGAATGATGAGAATTACATGGAACAAGTTGACTCACTCTTAAAAACTTTCTTTTTTCCTGAATATATTCTTAATACTATGGTATTGAATAATAGGTTTTGTTAAGTTAATGATTCATATTCTGGCTGTTTTTCATTGAAATTATCTCTTAGTATAAATTTAAATTTGTGAAACTATCTGATCCGATCTATAAGCAGGGTTTTTTGACCAGGGTACATCAGGTTGAAAATAGTCTATAAAGATTATATTTCATATTCTGGTAATTTCAAACTACAATATTTCGAAACAGCACAAAATTGAAAAATTTTTAGCTCTCGAGGCTGGTGTTATGTTCATTTATATCAGCGTTTTCCAAACTGGGAGGCGCGAATATTAGCCACAGTGTGCATTTTTCTAAAGAGAGACTCCCAGAAAATGTGTGCTGCTTTCTATGCCACTTCATTATATGCCCCTTAAATAGCCTAGAGACTCATACTCCCACTTTGCGAAAAGTAGATTAAAATTAATAATTGCTAAAGTCTTATAAAAATCAAAAATATATTAGTTTGAAGGGCTTAATGTTTTATTTTTTATGGCTGTGGAGATTTAATCAAGATTCGCAGGAACTTTGCAGCCAGGAGATTAAATAAAAATCTATTTAATTTTTATTCGTCGACATTTCGGTCGTCAATCATAAGTTCATAAGTATAATTGACAATGTTTGCCCTGATTGACGACCGAAACGTCGATGAATAAAAATTAAATAAATGATTTTTTTTATTTAATCTCCTGGCTGTAAAGTTCGTCCGAATTCTGATTATAATAGTTTGTATTAATAAAATTTTTTGCAATTAAAATTTTTGTCCGTATTATTTTATAAAAAAAAAATCTGGTATGATGGTCGCACAGCACACAACTGAGAATATACATTTTAAAGAGCATCTAAAAAAATAATTGATTTTTGAATTTTAATCAAAATCATTGGAGCAAATTTTGAAAAAATCGAAAAAAACTGAAAAAGTGCATCATTAAAGTATTATTGCTAGTACTGTACTGTTGGGCCGAATTTGATTAAAAATTTATTTTCATGCCTCATGGCTACTTTAAATGGACCCTGTTATGCAATGGTATGTCAAAGACCAAAAAATTCAAAATTGAGTTAAGCACGGAATATTGTTTCAAATGCTTTAATTAATAGTATTTTTTATAAAATATGTCCTAAAAAAATTATATTTAATGTTACTTGCACAATTGACAAGAAAAATTATATATAATCCAATGTAAACAAAAAACTTTATTGTTGATTTTCTCAAAACTCGATGTTTGGTCTTTGACACACCATTGCATAAAAGGGTCCAAATATAAAGTTTCAACCTACTAGCTCAATTCCTTCATGCTTAAAATTGAACACAGACACACAGACCATGTTGCGAAAACCACTTTTTTGGACTCAGGGGACCATGATACGGTATATCCATCAAAATCTCGACATCGAATTTTTGACATGAAACCAATACTTTCTCTCTATATATATTCATATATAGGTAAGAGAAAGTAAAAAAGGAGGGCGATATTCAATTAAATATTTTTAAGGGAAGCGTGTTAACACAAAGTTTGGAAACCACTGGCCTAGAGACTCAAACTCCCACTTTGCGAAAAGAAGATTAAAATTAAATAAACAAATTAAACACTTGGTTATTTGTTTCAAAGGTTTTATTAATTAAAAAATTAACACTTGATACGTAATTCGACAATTCCTTGTCATCATCAGAAGTGATTACGTTCTAATTGTATATTTAATTTTAATTTACAAAATGTTTCAACGAGAACCAACGGTCGAAAGTTTAAATCTTACGATTTTCCGATTAACTTTTAAAAATGAATCTTGTTTAATTATTTTTTTAATCATCTCTCCTAAACAGGAAAATATTCAGTGAACTTTTAAAAAGTTCATGGTCAGAATTTATTAAGATAATAATACAATTTGTTGCTCATGAGTTTTAAAAACTTTTTTTTTTTTTTTTAGGTTGATTTTGAAAGACCGGATTTAAATAGATTTCCAAAGTTCTCAGAATTGCGAGGTCTTGAATGCGTCTTGGGACCTGGAGATGTTTTATACATTCCTATTTATTGGTGGCATCATGTTGAGTCATTAATGAGAGGAGGTTATACAATTTCAATTAATTTTTGGTATAAGGTAATATTTTAAAATTTTTTATTTACTTATTCCACCCTTTCTCTTTTCGGGTTTAGGTTTATTTACAAAAATTTTTTTGATTTTAATTCTAATTCTTTTCTTCTATAAAAACCCAAGTATTTGTATTGTCACCCAACCTACCCTTAAAATACTCTAATTTAATAATTAATGCTCTTGGAAACCAAAATAAAAGCACCCTCAAGTGTTTTCTCATGTGATTATTTAATTGTTTTTTTATAAAAGAAGTTGGAAATCTTTTTTGGAACTCTCTCCTAAGTTTGAACCAAAAAACTTTCCATTAAAAATTTCGATATTTAAACAAAAACAATGAATTAATGATATATGAATTATTGATGGTTTCAGAGGATGATTTAACGGGAGAAATAAAGCAGCAAAAGATTTTTCAGTAATCGCCTTATACCATATATTTTGCTAATATTTCGGCCGGTCTAACGATTCATGAAAAATTTTTTTGCTGTTTTATTTCTCCAGTTAAATCATATAATACAATGAAATAATCACATGCGAAAACGCATGGGGTGTTTTCAAATTGACCCCTTCTGTACATAAATATTATAATTTTTTGTATCAATAATAAATCACGAGGGAAAGTCAAAAATTATCTACAGTGTTTTCTTACATTGTACATACTAAATTCCTATTACTGATCCTAGTTTATTTTATTGTTATGATGTTGCTGTCCTGCTATGAAAGTTTGATCCTAATTACTCCATTTGTCTACCTTTTGTTGAAGATAGATAATGGCCTCTCCATTAGAAGTTTGTACCAAAGTGCAACAACGAACAGTGATCTGGATTTTCGGAAGTTGTATCAGGGGTCAAAATCCATCAAAGACTTTCGGCACAATACGGGCACAGTGTCTTAACACAGACCGGAGTGTCCTCGCTCATGCTCATAACACTTGTGCGACCATTTTTGAATTGTGAAAAGAGAGTAGCAGGTTACTCGATTTTGTTGAAGATGGAAGTGCAGAGCAAGAATAATTTACAAGAAATTATGTCGAGGAAATCCATCTGCAACAAAATCGAGTAAACCTCCTGCTCTCTTTTTACATTATCCTTCTCGTGCTGTTTCTACCATCGTCATTTTTGAATTTTCCAATCCATTCGTAGACACTCCGCAAGACACTGTTCCCGTATTGTGCCCAAAGTCTTTGTTGGATTTTGGCCACTGATACAACTTCCGACCACAAAAACCAGATCACTGCTCGTTGTTGCACTTTGGTGCAAACTTCTAATAGAGCGACCATGATCTATCTGCAACAAAAGGAGGAATTAGGATCAAACTTTCATAGCAGGACCCCAACATCATAACAATAAAATAAACTAGGATTAGTAATAGGAATTTAGTATGAACAATATAATATATATATACAATATATAATATAAGAAAACTTATAGCTACATTGAGGATACTTTTTGACTTACCCTCTTATTTTATTTTTGAAAAATTAATAGGGTGGTCTAGAGAAACGGAAAAATTTGAAATAGAATAAATGAATATAAACTTTGTGTGTTATTTGATGCTGTAAATATGTTTTGCAAGAGTGGAAATATATCATTAGGCATCACTTTTTAAAAACTTCTTCATTAGGATCTGTCAATTTCATAAAGTTGGAGTTTGAAGAATTTGCGTGGCGCACTGAGTTCTCTGGACTTTTGGCTATTTCCACTTCTACGAAGCTTTTGCTTTTATAATCTGTTACACGCCGCTAAAAAGAAGTCACAAACTGAAAATCAGGGCTCCCAAGCAAAGATAAAATTCCATGAAATTATGCGATTCAAGGTCTCCAGTCCTTTCAGACTGATTTATTTTAATTAGGTGGTTAACCAGAGTAGAAAAGCAAACGATGTCCAGCGCAAGACAGATTGATGAGAAACCAAACACCAACAGACCATAGAACCCTCAACTCCACCCAATGGAAATTCTTCAGCCTCGTCTATATGAAATAGAGCACTGAAATAATTTTTGAGAAATGAAGATTGGGAAAGCCTGATGAAGATAGTTGAATGTTAAATGATAACCACATTAGTCCTGAGGAAGGGAGGCGAAATGTCGACTGCATGAAATAAATTCGGCCTGAAAATACCTCCAATAAACAAGCGTTATCATTTATCAATGAATTTATTTTTTAAAAATGATGCCTAAAATATATTTTCAGCATTGTATAAAGTTTTGCAAGTTTATTTAAAAATTAATTTTTAAGTTTAATTTATTTTTTCTAATTATTTGACCATTCCGTTTCCCTACGTCAACACTGTACAGGGTGCGCGGTCAAAATCCGGACAAAATTGAATTAGAATTTCTCAGTATATTAGAATTCAGGGGTATGCGCTAATTGGCGCTAAGGTATACTAGATACGTCAGTAAGACTTCAATAATATCAAAATGACCGGGTTTGTCAAGCTTGGAATGTAACAGAAGAGCGGCGTAGATAGAAAGTGTTCGCGCTGACCGAGATTTTAAGATTCTTCGGCTACCCAAGAGGCATCCGTGGATGGAGGGTATGACCTCTGGAAGGCCGTACATCTTGCAACAAGACGAAGCACCTGCTCATACATCAAGGCGCGTTTGCGACCATGGACCGAGAACATTTGAAGACAGCGAGGATTGAGAGTGTGATAGAGACGCGGGGAGTAAGAAATCTCAAAAAGGATCTCCTAAGTGGGATATGAAAGCATTTTTTGCCTCTTTAATATTGACTGTAATAAACAACTTACTTTTTCCATAAAACATTTTTTTGTCCGGATTTTGGCCGCGCACCCTGTATATACTTAATATTTATTAGTGTTAAATTAGGATACACTGCATTATATTTCCTCTATACTAATATAATTTTTAAATTTTCAGGCTGGACCAACTGGTCAAATTGTTTACCCTCTTAAAGATTATCAAAAAATCGCAATAATGCGAAATGTTGAAAAAATGTTACAAGAAGCTCTCCAAGACCCTAAAGAAGTAGGTTCTTTATTAAGATCTCTTACTTTAGGTCGATTTACAGACTAATTTAACGAAAGACTTCTAGTTTATTTTTAATTTCTACCTCTAAAATCAATCATGAAATTAGGTCAATTTTAATGCTATCGAATAAATATAAATTAATAATGCATCTCCAAATATAAGACATTAGTATGTATATTTATTGTATATTACTGAAATTTGATAGATTCTAATTCAACAAAAACCCTAATTTAAAGTTTAAGCAAACCCTCGAAACATATAACCTAGAGAAAATGTTTTGTGCAATTAGAATCTACCAAATTTCAGCAATATATTAATACAATAAATATACATATTTATAATGTTTCAACTAGTGCCCACGGTAACCAGTTTAAATCTATAAGACATTTCTTAAAGTTCAGTTGTTTCAATAAGCTAACTATGTGTGAAACAACCGAGCTTTTATTTTAAGTCTTTTCTCTATAATGCAAAAGAAAAATTTGAAATCTCTCTTTTTCTAATTATTTTTTCATATGAGCAAACTATACGATTCAAAGTAGATAAGTTAATTTGGTCTTAATAATTATGTGAGATATTATTCCAAGAAAGCTTGTGAGCTCATCTTCAAAAGAATGTATCTTATACACACATTCCTCTTTTGTGCTAATGCCATCCATTCAACCCGCCCTGTCTAAATATTATCTCATACTAAGCTTTTTTTTAATTCTTAAATGTAATATATAGAGTGAAAGTATGTCGAGATTTTGATGTAAATATCCCCTGAGTCCATAAAAGTGAATTCCGCAAAAAAGTCTCTCTGTGTATGTCTGCTTGTCTGTAAACAAAATATCTCAAGGGGCACAAACTTCAAATTTTATATCTAACCTACTTCCCTGGTACGAAACGCGAAGCTTTTGAATAAATATACTTTCGAAAACTAAACACAGACAATCTACACAAAAAATATGGTGTGGCAGCACATCACACAACTTTCGATTACAGAAGGTTAGAGTTTCGTGCATCAGATTTTTCCTTTGATACACCCAGAAGTTTTGCCCTTATTTCTGAAGCCTTATTATTAGGCCATCATCTTTTTGATTTTTTAATGTAGTGTAATTGACTCGAAAAAAAAAATTTTCTTTAGAGGCTAATCACTTGATTACATTCTTCACCCCGATAGTGAATTTAAGGGGAGCCCCTGGTCCCCCAAAGTCCTCGCCAAAAATGAAAAATTGCTTATCGTGGGAAAGCTGGGGAAGATTCAATTGTATTTTATTAATTGATTATATGTAGGCTAATTATTTTATGGACTTTAAGGCAGTGGTTTCCAAACTTTGTTACCACGCCTCCCTTAAAAATATTTAATATTATGACGACCCCCCCCTCCCCCCACCCTCCTCCCATTTACAAACAAAAATTTTTATTGCTAAAAAATGTATTAATACAAACTATTACTATATCTATTATTTTATTTATAAAACTTTAGCAGTAATTTAGAAAATTGTTTGCTGTGGCTAATATTCGCGCCTCCCCTTAGAATAGTCTGCGTCTCACAGTTTGGAAAACGCTGCTTTAAGGGAAGGGATAGAGATCTTGAAAAAACTCTAAAGCCCCCTTTAGAATTAATTATAGAGAGATTTCATGAATTTGTTTTAGATATTTTGCAAACAATTAATTAATATATTTGTATAAAAAAGAAAAATATTTTTTCTAAAAAACATCCTATAATTTTAATTGTAGATATTTCAAATATAATTTATATATAATTACTTTTCTTTGTATATACATACTACTACTTTACATACTAACTTTTTCTAAAGATTTTATTTATAAAAAACTTGACATTGGCATAAGTGCTTAATGATATTAGAAAATGTGTTAAGAAAAAATCCTGTAAAATACAAATAGTCAATTAAAGAAGGCCAAAAGTTGTTATTGTATTAAAGAAAGAAATTCTCTAATACTTTATAAAATGCCTCCAAACTCGAAGGTAGAGAGTGTAAATATTACAGTCAAATCTTGATAAATTGAATTTACAAAGAAATAAGCTAGACGGCATTCCGGAATTTTTCTAAGGGAATGAGGGTCAAATGGACATATTTTTATTATTTACTAATTTATTTTATTTCGTCTGTCATCTCGTTATACTACTTAATCAATGTTTACATAGAAATTTAAAGCGTTAAGTTGTAAAGGGTCTATTTATAAAAACAGACGTTAAAATTTAACATCTTAAATTGGCTTTTAAAAAATAAATTAAAACCGAAATTATCTCCAATATTGGGAGTTTAATTTCGTAGAGATTAATTTTTTGGTTCCTTCTTCTATTGTTAATTTAAAACGTCTTCAGGCAATTTGTGTAAATACTTTGCGTTAGGAAACGCGCGGAAACGTTATTTCTGGTTTCATCCAGATGAAAAATAAAAACAAGCATGTTCTTATTGACAATGTCAGATGAAAAATAAAAACAAGTCTGTTCTTATTGGCAATGTCAGATGAAAAATAAAAATAAGTCTGTTCTTATTGACAATGCCAGATGAAAAATAAAAACAAGTCTGTTCTTATTGGCAATGTCAGATGAAAAATAAAAACAAGCATGTTCTTATTGACAATGTCAGATGAAAAATAAAAACAAGCTGTTCTTATTGACATTGTCAGATGAAAAATAAAAACAAGCTGTTTCTTATTCAATCAATAAAGATTAAAACAAGTCTGTTCTTATGGCAATGTCAGATGAGAAGTAAAAATAAGTCTGCTTATTGAAATGTCAGAGAAAAATATAAACAAGTCTGTTATTATTGGCAATGTCAGATGAAAAATAAAAACAAGCATGTTCTTATTGACAATGTCAGATGAAAAATAAAAACAAGCATGTTCTTATTGACATTGTCAGATGAAAAATAAAAACAAGCATGTTCTTATTGACAATGTCAGATGAAAAATAAAAACAAGCATGTTCTTATTATAATTATGGTTCTTATTGACAACGTTACATACGTCCGCCGCGCACTTCTTCAAATAATCAATTTTTTCAGTAGTCTCAATTGAAACTTAATTTATAATCATTTTTAAATAAACGTAAAAAAACTTGGCAGACCGGTAAATTTCTTTCTATTAATAAATTATCCAAATTGATGTCATTTGTTATAAAATTTATTTAAAAATTTTTCTTTGTTCTCTCTATTATCCCCCGGGACATATTAACTTACTACTTCTTTATTATTTATTTAATTTATTTTAATCAATCAATTATTACTATTTTTTGATGTATATATATATAAGAACCCTAAAAAGGGTCTTTGGCACCTATCGACTGACTGCTAATTTGAAATTTTGGATGATGAAAGGCACCACCAGATAAAAAATGCAATTAAGATTTTTGTATTTATTTGAAATTATAATTTTATTATGAAACATGCATGCGCAAAATAATTTTAAAACAAGTGTTAGCCAAATGAAGCAAATGATAGCCATTTGATAAAGATTTCAAAGTTCCTTTGATGTGCACTTCAATTAGATTTCTATCATCTAGGCTTTCAAAAATATACCAGCACTGTTAATATTAGCATCGTGTTAAGAGGGAAACCATACATATCTCAAGAATATAATAATTTATTCTTTTACTATGCAAATTTAATTAATTTAATTGAAATGCTGACTTTTCAATTGATAATTTGAAGAATTGAAATATTAACTATCTTTTCATTTAAATTAAAAGAAGATCATTTATCTATGAACACAAACATTTTTTGTATATTTTTTTATCCATTTGTCTTTTCATCATCCTTGGATTTCTACTTCCAATTCCATATTGGAGTCATAATCTTTTTTAATATATAGTATTATATATTTTGAATAAATGTCTTTAGGAAGATAAACTAAACTTTTATAAATGTTTGTAAGGGATCTTCACTGTATATAAACCTTCGTAATAATTTAATTGTTCCTAGTTTAATATGTTATATTTGCTGTTAATTTACTATTTAAAAAATTCCGGTATCATTAAATGTACACTCGCCTCTCTTTAATTTAATACTTTAATAAAAAATATAGTTTATATATACAGGGGAGTCCTAAAAAATGTACTCACACTTAGAATGACGAGAAAAACATTATTTATGAACATAGAGTGAAACGGAATAGCTTCGAATACAGAAGGCAAATGAAATTGAAGAATCATGTTCGCAAATGTCCAAATTGACGACCCTTATTGTTCAGACACCATTGAATACACTGCGCGTTCCCCAGACCTCAAGGCCATGTACAGTGAGGGACAATATTAAGTCCCACCCATGCATTTTCTACATGTGATAAATTCATTGTTTTTAAAAAAATATTATATATTTTTTAATGGGGAAACTTTCATGGTTCAAACCTAGAAAATTTTCAATAAAGATTTTTCTTTTCTTTTATAAAAACAATGAAATAATCACAAGTAGAAAACGCATGGTGGGGCCTTAATATTGTCCCTCACTGTACTTCTTTTTGTTGCGATAATCAGAGTTGTCTGGACAATAATGGTCATCAATTTGAACATTGAATTGCAATTATATTTGTCTTCTGTATTGGAAGCTATTCCATTTCACTCTCTGTTCATAAATAATGCTTTTCTAGTCATTCGAACTGTGAGTACATTTTTTTGAGACACCCTATATATATATATATAATCTATATTTCGAGAAATGTGAAAAAAAAAATTTTTCTTTAAGTTTCTTTAATACTCAATAGACAAATTATTTATGAACGTATAACAGAGTTGCATCAATTTTTTTTTTTTTATTAGAGATTTTTCATTTTTAATTAAATAAAATATAAAACACTAATTTTTTTTTAACTCAATATTTTTCATTAAAAAAAAGTATTATAAATTTTAATATATTTTTGTAATTATTTCAAATTGAAAATAAAAAAAATAAAAATTTGATCTTATGATAAAAACTAATATTATAAGTTTTTCTCTAAGGTACAAATTCGAAATACTAAAATTTTATTTTTTACCTTATTTTTTTTATTTTTAATGAAATTGTAAATAAAATAATTATCTAATAATAAAGTCATTAAACAGGACCTTAAGAATTGGTACTTGTTTTAAATATTTTAATGTTAATATGTGTACATAATGTTGTTTGTATATGTTTCGAATATCTAATTGAGTATTTCACAGATTAGACCAAGTTTTCTTGTAATAAAGAATTTTTAACTAATACATGAAAAAAATACTTGTCTAATTCACGAAATACTCGAGTAAGATCAGAACGCATGTAAGTTGTATATAAATAATTATTTTAACAAAAGCAGCTTTTTTATCTTTCTGTTAAGATTCGGGTTTTTTGTCAATCAGTGGTGTGCAAAGGTTTTATTATTATTTATCTTCTTTAAAGCAGCCAATTCCTTGGACTATTGTAAGCTCATTTTTTTAATATAATTATCTCCTTTTCTCTAAGAAATTAATTGTAATAGTTAATTTAAAAAAAAATTCAAAAATTCATTGTTTCAAATAAATATAAAAATAGGAATAATGTTTTTGTCATTATCATATCACATAATTCCAAATTTATTAAAGAAATAACTCTGTTTAATGTCCAATTTTAAATTATAAGACTACTTAATTATAAAGACATTAATTATAATGTCCTTGTAAGGCTGGTCGTCCATTGGAAGCGTAAACGTGCGACCGCTACAAGAGCGGGCGACAACAAGAGTCACGATTACACGCGACAGGGGAAGTACACTGCACGCGACTTCGCGCTACGTCTGACAAAATTTCATAAGACTACATTTCTAAGCAAATTTAAAACAAATCTATGTAATTTTAATAATTAATTAAATTAAAATATAAAACCAAGATAAAAATGTCGAAATTTATTTATTTTCGCTAAATTTTAAAATTCTTTATATTCTGGGATGAAGGTTATTTCAAATAGACCTCGAAGAGCCGCGATTATTTCATCGAATCACTCAATGTGAAAAAAACCAAAATGTATAACTCATATCAATTTAATATATATTACAATTTTTGTGATATATATATATATATATATATATATCTAGAAAAAATTGTAATGTCGACTATAAAAGAATAAGCAAGTGTTGAATATAAAATAAATTAATCATATGTTTATTTTTAAAGGTCCTGACGATTATGAAAAATCGAAACTGATATTTGTAAAGCAGTCGATCCTGTTAGTTAATAAAAAATTAATAACTGTACAGTTAGTAAAAAATTTTATGAAAATTCATTTAATTACTCACTCACCGAACAAACAGTGATTTTGAGAAGTAACTGCGGCTCTTCGAGGTCTGTTTTTAATCTTATTTTGTCCCACAAATTGAATATCGACATTTTTGAATTTGTTTTATTTAATTGCATCAATTTTATTAAGAAAAAAAAGTATTGCGGTTTTTTTTGCTGGTGAGAGTATTTTAGATTGGAAAAGCACAGGAAAAGACACGTCAACGCGCTACAAATTCCATTTATTTGGGATCTATAGTGCGTTGTCTCACTCTTGTAATAGACGAGCTTCAATTAATTCACACACATTGGGATCTGTAGCACGGATACGCCTTTTGTCGCTCTTGTTGCGTTTACGGGTCCAGTGGACGACCAGCCTAAATCATTTCACTGTTCTTTATTTTTATGGAAATAAATTTGATATATGAAAATAAAGCTGTAAAAATATAAAGTACGTCTTTTTATATAAATGATTAGATTTTGTGAGGCGAGAGAACAAATTAAGAAAGTAGCAAAGTTATTACTTTCTCTTACCTATGTATATATGTAATATATATATATAGAGAAAGTATCTTCTATCTATCTTTACCAGTGGCGTCATTTGGGGGGGGGGCAGGGGGCATTGCCCCCCCAAAGCTCAGATTTTTATAAAATTTTATATTATTCTAAATAAAATGCTCCAAAATACATCTACGAGTATACAAACTGTACAAAATTAAACAATTAATTAAATTAAATATGTTTTGGCTAAATTTGAGTACCCATTTGTAAGTAAATTTTAAGAAAAAAAAATGTTGCCCCCCCCAAGAAAAAATTTCCCCCCCCCAAGAAAAAGTTGAAATGACGCCACTGATCTTTACTACAACTTTCGATTACCGAAGGTAAGAGAAAGTTGTGTGCTGTGCGCAAGTCACACCAGATTTTTTGAAAATAATTAGAATTTATTTGCTATTTGAAATTTCACAAAGAATGTATTTTTTATATATTGTTATCATATTCCTCTATCTTTCCTATGAAGTACTAGAGTAAAGTGTGAATCAAAAATTTTTGAGGGCAAAATGAGAGTAAGTTATACATTTGTTTTTAAATTTTGCCCTTTCGGTTACTGGGCCGTTTCAAGTGGCGGCCCTGGGGGACAATACCTTTTTAGCGCTCCCCCCCCCCCCCCATTCGAAAACCATATTATATGTAAAATATACAAAATTATTATATTACACTCTCTAAATTTAAAATATATTTTCCAGAAATCAATTATAATAAAAATAAAAATTATCCAGCAATTTTTTTGTTTTGCAGGCCTTTTGGCGCCCCTTTGTAAGTAGCGCCCGAGGCATGATGACCCCCTTGCCCCTCCCTCGCTACGCCACTGATTGTCTCCTTTCAAAAACTGTTTTTTCTTTTGTGTATGTATTATTTTTTCTGTCCCGAATATTTTTATTTTCATTTGTGAGTAAGAAATTCGAAATATTTGTTTTTGTCAATAATGGAATAAAATGAATTAAATTTCCCAGTCAATTTATACAAAATCCATCTAGTTCTAAGTTTAGACGCTAGATGGCATATTCTTCTAGAAGTTAAATTAGCTTTGTGATTTGTTTATTATTATTTAATCTACAGACAATTATGAAATTAATTTAACTTAAAGAAAATTAAATTTTTTTAAATATAAAAATAAATAAAAAAAAATATACAATTCTCACTCCAACAAATTTTTTTGTTTAAATAAAAATCGGTCTATTATGCGCATCTATGTATCTAACTTCATTCGCCTTTGACAAATGTTTATTTTTGGTTTTTAAATTTAATTTCATTATTTTTTTTAGTTTAACCAACACTGTTATAATTAGCCTAAGCAAATCAGTTCGCTTTTACTTTTGCGCAATTATTATTTTTTTTAATCACAAAAGAAGATTGAAATTGACAAGATCTTAGAATAAATAAGAGAAGATAAATCCACAATCACAGAAGCACTGGCTTATAACCTTGCACGCTCTCATTTCGGTAATAATTTATTCTCATTTATTTTTTATTTTTAACTAACACTGAATGCTTTTTATGTTGTTTTAATATCATAAACATTCATATCTAATCTTTTTTTTTACTGTCTTAACCATCTTTCATCAATTTTATTTTATTTTTCTCATTTTTGTCATTCACATTTTAAATATTTATTATTTTTTAATTATAATCATTCATAAAAAATCTTCCATTATTACTTTAAACATATATAGGCCTATTTAGAATTTATTTAAAATAATTTTAGAAACATAATTGATTGTATATACACATTTCTTCAGAGATTTGCAATTTTTCTGATGATCTTAAAAAAGAAGTTCAATTAAAAGAAATCAGATAATCTTGATTATCTTTATCAGCAGCCTTACTTTATTATCATAATCTCATAAACACATTAATGTCTAAAAAATCTCATGTTATCTAAATTAAATAAATAATTGTCAAGTTAACTGTGTTGATTTATCTGTATATACTGGTAATGGGTTTCAACCGCTCATTTTGTGCTATTCTTCAGGTACTAATTATATACAAGTGAATTTTACACCAATGTGATTTATGTATAAATTTGATTTAAATCATATTGCAATATTTGTGACAGAATTATTGGCTAAACTTGAATTTTTAAACAAATAATTCAACAGTAATAACAATCAAACTAAGCCACAGCCAATTTAATCTTTAGTTACCACTATTAACATTTCTTTTTGTAATATTTATCATCTTTTATTATATATTTCGCTTTTGGAACGTTATTAATTTTCTTAAGGGAAAAATCTGTTTTGACAGTTCAATATATATATAGAGCCTTCTTATATGTTTGAAAGGCTTCCAAATTTATCTTCACATACAGACACACACACACACACAACACAATATATATATATATATATGTATATCTTTATCCATAAAACCAGTTAACTCACACATCATTGGTTGAATTTTTCTTAAACTTAATGATTTCCTGTGAATTTAGCACCCACATAAGGAGGGTTATATTATTTTTGGAATTGAAACAAATTATAGACATAGACTAAGGTGACATACTTTCCTATTTTGGCGGGACAGTCCGGCTTTTTGGAGGACTGTCCCGCGTTCCACCAATTTTTAAAAATGTTCCGCTTTTTAGAAAATACCTGCATTCCTTATTTTAAATGTAGGCTTACTGCAAAAAAAATATTACCTATTATTTACCATTTCAGTTCCGCTCAAAAAGAGTTCGATAAGATTGAACGTGAGAGAGAAAAAAAATCCCGCTTTGTCTCAATGAAAATGTGGTCACTTTTAACATAGACTGGCATATAAAAAATATTTTAATATTATTTGTAGGGTTAGAAATTAAAGAGAGGGCAGCTAAGCGTAATTTCATTTATTTCCCTTCAGAGCTGACGTTTCAGTCCTGTTTAGGCAGGGGGGGATTAAAGGGGGGGGGGGGGGGGGGGCCCCAAAAAAAAATTAAAAAAATAAAAAAAAAAATTTTTTTTTAAAAAAAAAATAAAGAAATGGGTGGAAAAAAAAAAAAAAAAAAAAAAAAAAAAAAAATGTTTAGGACTATCTTCAGAGCAGTAGGGGTGTCATTTTAAATATGAATTTCCACATTTCACCTTTACATCATTCTTTGGTTTTTCTTTACATACATTAATTACCTTTATATTTTTTAAAAATAAGTAGTAGATGAAACACACCGAGTTATTATGAATTCATAAGCCAAACTCGGTGTGAGCAGTCACATATAATTTGCGGGCTTTGTTAAATTACATTTCACCTACTACTAAAAAAATATACACGTAATTAATGCATATAAAGAAAATCCAACGATTGATGTAAAGATGAAATATGGAAATTCATATTTATAATGACACCCCTAATGCTCTGAAGATGGTCCTAAACAGGACCGAAACGTCAGCTCTGAGGGGAAATAAATGAAATTACGCTAGCTGCCCTCTCTTTAATTTCTAATTCTACCTACAAACAATACAATCAGCTATAAAAAAACTTCAAATATTTTAATATTATTTTCCATATAGAATTTTTTTACTCTCTTATCTTATTTAGAGCGTGTGTTGATGTCAAAATCTCATTGGTTTAAATTAGGGGTGTGTCACACTTAACTCCTTGTATGGAAGTTAATAAACATCCGGTTATTCGTTAAAAGCTTTTCCGTATTTGAAGAATAATATTATTATTTTTGATAAACTTCTCAAAAACCAAAAAGGGGTTTTTATTAAAATCTACTCTTATTCGGGTCATAGCGCTTTTTTTGGAAAATGGATTCATGAGGTCTTTTAGTTTTACGTTTTTCCAAGTAAATAAAAATTATTTTAAAATTTCAAAAGAGATATTATATTGTTTTATCACAAATATTAAAAAAAACAGCTATGTCTCAACTTGATATTTAAGCTAGAAACTCAGGTCGCATGCAAAACGAAGGTTGTTATCAGTATTTACATCTTGAATCTAATATACTATTTGAAAGAATAAAATCTAGTGTGATATCGTATATGCTTTATTTACTTGGGGTGTCTTATATATGTGGGTAATAGGAGGTTGAGTGATTGATGTGCGTTCACAGCAAATGCTTTGTTTTGATTGCTGCTAGCAACGCCCTCTTTTTTAAACCTTTGCCTGGCCATTGTCGCGTCATCTCAACAGATAAAAAACGTCTTTGAGTGTTCGGCATCGTTTTGATATCATATCGTTTCAAATTCATTTCAATAATTACCAAAATAATCGAGAAATCTCTTAAATCATCTGTTTCTGACTAATTTCAAGGTAAATAAATAAATTTTGATACATTTTGTTATTCACTCTTATTAAAGCCCTTTAGGCTTTCTAAATAAGTATAACCTCAATTATATAAAAAAGAATTATCTGATTTCTTTTAAAGATAAAGAAATTTACCACGTATAAATAAATAAATATATATATATATATATATATAATAAATAAATAAATTATAAAGATAAAAAACTATAATTTATTTTTAATATTTATCCCATTTAAGTTAAATAAAAAGATAAAAAGGTGAAACCATTAAAATACGCAATAGGGTGGAGGTATCATGGATTTTTTTTTGAAATTCTAAATTTTAAATAAATCAAACTTGTCCACTAAGGCCACATACACCCAAAAAAAAATTTTACTCAAAATTGAAAAATATTTAGACCTCTTAGAATGGGAAAGTCTGATTTTTTGTCAATTTTCAATTTATTTTTTTAAACAAATAAAAAGCAAATTTTGTTTTTCAACATATGTAAAGTTTAGTGCAGGGGTTCTCAAACTTATTTCGGTTTCCGGGGCCCAAGGCAAGTAGTCAACATTTAAAATGCCTATGGAAATTTTGAATCCTATTACTATTTACTTATGAAATGCAAGTGGTCAAGTTAACTAAGGTGCTATGGGAAACTAAATATATCCTGACACAAAAAAAATCTGGTGTCACAAGCACGGTGCACAACTTTCTCTTACCCATCGATAAGTAAATGGCCTTCGTGCCGAAAAAGACCTTAAATTAAATAAAAAATAGTTAATCCGGTAGGCCTAAATGTAACATGAGGCCTAAAATTTTTTTCAATTGTTTAATTATACTCTAAACCAGCTCCAGGTCGCCGAGACTGTTCTCTTGAGTAGGAACCGACCGAAGTTTCGCATGAGACGGGATGCGAACCCTTGACCTTTAGTATCAGAAGCCAATGCTTTGTTAGTATCCATATGTAATTATATTTTAAAGAATTGAAATTTTACGTTTTCGTATATAGCCTACCATAGCGGGCAAATTACCAAAATACCGATGGTTGGTAATCGTCTGGACGTCCTCTCTCAGTTTATTCCTAGCATTTGTTTTGTGCTATGTGTTTAATTTATAATTATCTTCATGTCAGCCTGTCTCAAATAATCTTCTTAGAACGGACCGAAAGCGGGTACAATTTTTAATAATGTATACACTATATAATTGAGAGGAACCATATTAAGAATTTAGTCACCCTTTAAACATATTCTATTAATTGATAAGAACCCTCCTTTCCAAGGCCAAAATGCAGCACCCAATCCTTCGTTCTCAATAACTCAATCGACAAGTAATAAATGAATCAATTTTATGATTTTATGATTATTATAAAACAATTACATTAATTCATATTTTTGATCTAAAATAGAGTTCCGGAGAATAACCTTGATTTCTACTGAACCCTCTTGTCTGTCTTTTTGCAACGAAGTGTATATTATATATATATTTGATTGATAATCGATATGAAACCATTGGCAAGAACTCACAGAAATATTTCATGGGAGAGATCTTTCCACCTGTGACTGAATGGCCAACTTTCAATGTTGAGCATTAACTGGTTCTTTACTAATTCATTTGATTTCTTAAAGAATAGTTAAAGATTTTTTTTCCTAGCATGCTAAACCTATTATTAGCTTCTCTTTCCATTCAACTAACATATGTTTGTAAATGAAACTTAGAGTGATATTACATGACCATTTTAAATTTACAATATAGGATTTTTCTCTAATAAATCTTAATGGAACAAATTTAAAAAAATAACCTTGATTTAAGACTTATTTTGGCAGAAACTTCGCCACAATATTTATGAGTTCTTGCTTATCAGTGTCAGGTCAGAGGAGACGTCAAAAATGTCAACAAAAATTTTAATTTTTTAAAATTTTTTATTATTAATTAGTTTTATGAATTTGTCAAATATTTTTAGAGCAACAGATTTGATTGGTTAAGGACTCGAGAAAAATATTTAGGATTGCTTACTCACGTAGGCATCGAAACATTTTTCCTCAGGGGGGGGAATACAAATTTTTTATATGTCTTTTTCGGCACCTGTGGCCATTGTTTTTTTTAATATTAATTGATTTTTTCTAAAATTTATCATCATACTGTATTTTTACTTTCTCTTACCTATGTATATATGTAATATATATATAGAGAGAAAGTATTGGATTCATGTCAAAAATTCGATGTCGAGATTTTGATGGATCTTCACGTTTTGAGGTCCCCTGAATCCAAAAAAGTGGTTTTCGCGACATGGTCTGTCTGTGTGTGTGTCGGTGTGTGTGGGTGGGTGTGTGTGTGTGGGTGGGTGTGTCTGTGTTCAAAATATCTCAAGCACGAAGGAATTGAGCTATGAGGTTGAAATTTTATATTTAAGTTAAACACCCTCCTGGACCGGAAAAATAAGCTTTTAATCAAAATCGGCCAAAGAGTACTAGTACTTTACTGATGTCACTTTTTCAGTTTTTTTCAATTTTCTCTAAATTTGCTCCAACGATTTTTTTTAAAATTCAAAAATCAATTATTTTTTAGATTCTCTTTAAAATGTATATTCTTATTTTGCGATTGAAATCTTCTGAAGACCACTTTACTCTTGTACTCCATAGGGAAGATAGGAGAAATGGTTGCCATGGTAACAAAATATAAATATTTTCCCATACTTATAAATTTTACATCTTGAATTCAAATGTTCCCTACTGTTGGGAACTAAATATATGTCGACACAAAAAATCTGGTGTGACAAGCACAGAACACAACTTTCGATTACCGAAGGTAAGAGAAAGTTGTGTGCTGTGCGCCAGTCACACCAGATTTTTTTTTTAATAAATAGGGTTGGATAGACCTCGTGTGAAAATAATTTCAAATCCTGATATTTTAAGATTTCCTTGCATAGATTGGCTCAGCTCTTGTTTATATCTAAAACTTGCGAATAATAGTAATCTCAATTAATTATTTTCACTCTTCACCAAGTGATCGGAGATAGGCGGAAACGCCCAAGGACGACTTTTGTATTTGTGAGAAAGTACCATCAAGAGAAAAGATATTGGACAATATGGCGGCTACCTGGCATTTGAGCCTTATGGCAGATAGCCGCCATATTGTCCAATATCTTTTCTCTGCATGGTATATATGTTTGTCTCTTAAAAAATCTGACTCTTCTAGTTTATATAATTGTTACTTTCTCTTACCTATATATGTAATATATAGAGAGAAAGTATTGAGATCAAGTCAAACATTCAATGTCGAGATTTTGATGGATATACATGTTTTGAGGTCCCCTGAGTCCAAAAAAGTGGTTCCTTTTTCTATTTTTCCACCTGGACAGTTAAAATAAACTTTTAAACAAAATCGGCCCAAAAGTACTAGTACTCTACTGATGTACTTTTTCAGTTTTTTTCGATTTTCTCAAAATTCGCTCTAACGATTCTGATTAAAATTCATAAATAAACTATTTTTTAGATGCTCTTTAAAATGTATGTTCTCCTTTATTAATAATAAGACTTTTAAATACGAATTTCATTGCGCGAGTAATTTGAGATTTTTAATCCTTTTCTTTTTTTTCTCTCCTCTTATATGTAATATATAGAGAGAGAAAGTATTGGATCATGTCAAAAATTCGATGTCGAGATTTTGATGGATTCAGTTTTGAGGTCCCTGATCAAAAAGTGGGTGCGACATGGTCTGTGTGTGTGTGTGTGTGTGTGTGTGTGTGTGTGTGAACAAATTTTAGCAGAAGGAGAAGAGCTAGGGGGTTGAAATTTTATATTTAACTTAGGACCTGAGAACTAAAAAAGCTTTTGAACAAAATCGGCCAAAAAGTACTAGTACTTTACTGATGACTTTTCAGTTTTTTTCGATTTTCTCAAAATTCCTCCAAGGATTTTTTAAAATTCAAAAATAATTATTTTTTAGATGCTCTTTAAAATGTATATTCTCATTTTGCGTTGAAATCTTCTGAAGACCACTTTACTCTTGTCTTCATAGGAAAGATGAGAATGGTTGCCATGGTAACAAAATATAAATTTTTTCGATTCTTATGAAATTTTGTAACATTTAAAATCAGATTGTAAGGTGCTGTCGGAAACTAAATACATCTCGACACAAAAAAATCTGGTGTGACAAGCACAGTACACAACATTCGATTACCGAAGGGTAAGAGAAAGTTGTGTGCTGTGCCAGTCACACCAGATTTTTTAAAATAAATACTTTCCTCTAAATTGAACTCGGGCAACGCCCACCCTTTTAAGCACCTGTAAATCTTCTTTTCCAATTAAACTTTTTTTTTTCTCTCGCCATTTCTTTATTAATTGATAAATCACCTTTCATTTAGAAATTTAAAGTTATCTTTTGAAACATAAAAATCGCATTCTTTATTATTATTTGTTTCTTTCTCTTTAAAATTTTTTTCTATTTATATTTACTAGCGTTTGACATAGTAATTTTAATTATCCAAACAGAACTTTAATTTAATAAAGGGTCTCCACCCATTCTTACTATCATCTAATGCCTTTTTACACGCACAGGGGAATCTTTTTTTTTTTTTTTGTTTAGTTTTCTAGCTTTAATATATTGGCAGATGCTCGGGTATAATATTATTCCTGATCACTTTTTATTTGTATTAAATATTTTCCAAAGTTTTTCTATAGAAAATAATTTAATTTCAATCAAATTTTTTAGGATTAATTAAATATGTTTTGGTTTCTTCTCAGTGGCACAAGAATTTGGCTTTAAGGGGATTATCAATAATAAAGACAAGGGCGGATCCAGAGGTGTTTCTCGGGGGGGGGGGGTAATTTGGTGTGACTCGTCGCACAGCACACTATTTTTTTCTTAATTTCGGTAATTTAAAGGCGCATTCTGTACTTGTTGGCCAGAATATAAATACAAATCAAATTTTTAAGTATTAATTTTTAAAATTTTACATTAAAAATAAATTTTTTTCGAAAAAAAGGTATTTTTTCCAAATCTCGGGAGGGGGGGGGTAATTACCCCCTTTACCCCCCTTGTATCCGCCCTTGAATAAAGAACTTTTCTGTTTGGCATTAATGAATTAGTTAATTCGTGGCTTTTATGGTCAAATGGTTAATAATATTTAAAAAATTTTTAACTGAGGACGATTGAATTTCGAAAGGCCTATTTTTCTCTCCTAGTGAGGGGGGGGGGTACTTAACTCCCTAACTCTTAACTCCTCTCCCTGATGCACCACTCATCATTTAAAATTAACAGTTAAAACATCTCTCTTAGGACAATGCACAATAATTTTTAATCTTATTCAATCTAATAAGATTAATCTTTAAAAGAATCTTTTAATTGCAAAAAATTGCCTTAAAGATTTTAAAATTATAAAAATCCTAATAAAACGTCACAATAACTGTTTTTACCGTAAATTGTCAATATAAAAAAATTGAACTAAAAATAATGACTGGCTAAAGACCTTAAGACCTAAATATTTAATAAGGAAATAACCAGATCCGCCCAAACTCAAACCGTGCATCATTAAATGAATTATCCATTATAAACTCTTTTAAATAATTTCTGGATTGAAAAAAAGTAACCTGTTTTAAACAGGAATTTTATATTATTATTTTTATTTATGAGTTTTTCCCAATTTGTTTAATATAATTGATTGAATCAATTCCTTCCACTTCTGTATTGTAATAAAAAAAATGTGGTGCGACTGGTTGCACAGCACACAACTTTCTCTTACCTTTGAAAGTTATGTTCAGTGCTTGTCCCACCAGATTTTTTGTGTCGAGATACATTACTACTCCTGATGGATAGCCAATTTTTCCTGGAAATAAAAAAAAAAAAAAAAAACATGAAGTGTGCTTCAAAAGATTTCAAGTGCAAAATGAGAATATACATTTTAAAGAGCATCTAAAAAGGGAATTTTGAGAAAAAGCGAAAAAAAACTGAAAAAGTACATCAGTAAAGTACTAGTACTTTTTGGCCGATTTTGTTCAAAAGCTTCGTGTCACGTCCCAGGGGGGTCCCTAACTTGAATATAAAATTTCAACCTCCTAGCTCTTTTCGTTCTTGAGATATTTTGTTCACAGACAGACCATGTTGCGAAAACAAACCACTTTTTTGAATTCAGGGGACCTCAAAACGTGTATATCCATCAAAATCTCGACATCGAATTTTTGACATGAATCCAATATTTTCTCTCTATAGACTATATTTCATATATACATAGGTAAGAGAAAGTAAAAATGATATATAATTAAATTTTTAATAATTGCAAAAATAGCTTCTATATAAGCGTCCACAGAAGAGATCACGCAAGATTCGAGATAAGGGCAGAGTATAGAGATACGGTTGCAACCGCTATATCCGCTATTAAAGAGTCCACGGGCCTCGAGGGGGGGGGGGGGCTACCAGCCACAGCATCCAAAAAAAATTGTATTATATAAATTTTTTATTTACCACTAATAGGTGAAAGGTGTTTTCCTCCCCTCCCACCCTCTTCACGACCGTCTTTTTAAGTGCCATATTGGCTTTTTTATTATTTATTATATTTTCAACTGTCCCCTAATATAAAAAATGTAATTAGATTTTACTTTCTCTGAGAGACCTCGGCTTGTTTGGCAACCACTGCGATTATTTGATAAATACCTAGTAGGTTGGGGATGGGCAGTTACAGTTTCACGAGCACCCAAACTCTCTAGCTTCGTCACTGCATCTGTTCAGTCGGCGCCATGTTCGAGAGTGGTGCCTTGAGCTTAGGCAACCAAAATGCTTAGTCGTCGGAAGTGTTGTCTTGAAAGTTCTATTAGTATTTCCCCTTCAGTTCCATTAAAAAAAGATGATTTATTTATTTTGTTTGGTTGACCAAGCTTCAAGGGCGGATACAAGGGGGGGAGTAATTACCCCTCCCCCCTCCGAGATTTGAAAAAAATTTATTTTGAATGTAAAATTAATAATACTTAAAAATTTGATTTGTATTTATATTCTGCCAAACAAGTACAGAATGAGCTTTTAAATTGCTGAAATTAAGAAAAAATTGTGTGCTGTGCGACCAGTCACACCAGATTACCCCCCCCCCCCCCCCGAGAGATACCTCTTAACCCTCTCTTGCCAAGCTTAAGGCTGCTCTCTCGAGCACATCAGGCAGGCAGGCACTGTACAAAAATCTTTTTGTCCCGTCAAGTTACAACTATTTCACCTGAATCGATTGATTGTGGAAAATTTTTAGCATTCTCTTTTTGCAATTTTAATGGCCAGAGATTGAGTTGCTGAAACATTGAATTTTATATTAAATAAATAGACATTTTTCCCTCTTCGGAAATTTTATTTTAATCTTTTCCAAATTTGTTTTACCGTGTTTTTTTCCTTGTTAAGAATTCTATTTTACCTGCTAATGGCTATTAAATATTATTTACTTAACCTAACATTATTTACAAATGAATGTTAGATTTTGTATTTTCCATTAGATTTTTTAACAATGACGATGAATTTTATTTCGGAAAAAATTGTGTGTTTATATATTTATTTATTTTGATTTCAGACTGAGACTTGCGTGCTGGTGGTTGATGATCGTCGGCATCGGCTTCCCCGCTCTAGTCCCCACCCAAAGCCCTAGGGCGCTGTTGTAAGCGCCAATGGCATGAGCCGACAGCACCGTGGCGGCACCGGCATCGGCAAGAGGAGCAGCCGACGCCGTCGACCTGTCAGCACCCGGCAGACGTCCGGCAGTCGTGCTCGAACATCAACTACCATCATCGACAACGCCACTACCGGAATCATCCTGTCAAATTATCATCGGCTATCAAACATCCACCTCCGACATTCATTCACACCAACATTGTTCATCAACTACTCCAGGATCCCCCAGCGATTTGGAGTCATATCGGATACCACCGCCTCCTGTCAATCCTCGTGTACTTTTTCGACAAACTTCATTCGACCCTCATCATGGACTCCTCTCTCGGTGAGTCATTTTTTTAACATTATTTCTCCTGTAAAAAAATTGAATTCATCCAGCTCTTTTTGAGAGCCCATATTTTTTTAAAATTGTGACTACTTCCTCTTTAATCAAAGCGAATTCCAAAAAATTTTCCCCTATCCCTTCAGGAACACTTTTGTGTGATTTCATTTAAAAGATATTGTTTTTCTTCTCATAAAATTGACGTCCCCTCAGATTGAGGAATATACAACAAGATTGTCTAAATGAAGAAAAATAAAGCTTTGAAATATATTAAAAGAAATCTTGGAATGATAGACTATTATCTATTTAGAGTTCTTCTAATTTCTTATTTGCTCACACTTGTCACCCGGCCAGTAGATGAAATTAAATTTTTTTTGCAGACGCCAAAAATGTTTCTTTTGATTATTGCGAATAAATTATTTGTCATTGAGACTCTAATCCCATGACTTTCGAATTAGGTACTCAATATTCTTATCGTCTTTATGTAGGGTCGTAGGTTACCTGTTTATTTACCCGGGCGCTTAAGTGCACGAAAACACACACTTCAAACCCAACCGGCCTTTGGCAGTAGCCATCTACCGGCACCCGAAGTTACATTATTTTCTATCTCGAACTACTCCTCCTACTTTAATTTCTAGCTAGTGAACTGAGAATCCTTATTTCTGGTTCCACCCGGTTCCTTTTATCCACCCTCTTCTATGCTAGGGAGGATGTCCTTGTTTGAGGAGGGACTCCCTCAGCACCGGCGTGTAGCCTACTCGTTTCGAAGAATGCATCACTGATAGGGATTCTTTTTCACGTCCCTTCCACAGGACGGGATGTCCCAGCAACTCTCTCTCCTCGCAGAGTTGATATTCTTTTTTAAATAGATTAAAGTGAACCCTTATAAAAAGCGTCATAGTTTTTAGAAAATCACTGTACAAAAGAAATGTGGCCAATTTATTTTGAAACGCTTAGTACTAGACGTATTTATTGAGATGTAAGTAGTGGCTGTGTATGTTGATTAAAGGAGATATGGAAGCAGAGGCAGCCAAAAATAAAATACTCTGAATGCTTAACCAATTAACCGGAAACGTTTCGGTTTATTTACTATAAACCATCTTCAGTCCATTAATTGGTATATTTATGCTCAGAGTTAGTCAGGTGATAATTAATATACATTGTTGTAAAATAGAATACTATTGTTCACGATGTATTTAATGAAATGAGATATATTTGAAACTCACACAAACAACCATCAAATTGATCAAAGCCCAAATTTCATTATATAGACTCTACATACGTGAACAATAGTATTCTATTTTACAACAATGTATATTAATTATCACCTCACTAACTCTGAGCATAAATATACCAATTAATGGACTGAAGATGGTTTATAGTAAATAAACCGAAACGTTTCCAGCTGATTGGTTAAGCATTCAGAGTATTTTATTTTTGGCTGCCTCTGCTTCCATATCTCCTTTAATAGACGTATTTATTACTAATTGTTTTAGGCAATTTAAAAAGTAAATTTTATTCCTAACCTGTAAATGAATTTTAATTTATAACTAACCAGATAAGCTTAACAAGAATATTAAATAATTTTATAAAAGGTAATTTAGTCATTTTGAATATTTCCACGCGAAGAAATCATAATTAATTTTTCCATTTATACAAACTTGAGAGTCCAAGTATAAATAAAAGAGAAGGCTATCATTTTCACATGAAGTTTAGAACATCAGCCACCCACTTTTATTAGATGACTTTGCAACAAATTATAACTAACGAGATCGTTTATATATATATACGTGTTTGCTACCTCTTAAAGAAAAAAGTTTTATTAAAATTGAGATATAAAAAAATTAGCTGGTTTGAAATTAATGTCTCTCTCCGAGACGTCACTTTTAATTAATTATTAGCACTGTTCACATAGATGAAGATAAACTATTTAATCCAAAAGTTTCCCCAAGGATTTACCATAATGCCTGGTAAAAGATAAAAAAAATTCCCTAAACGGTTTAGCTCAATCTTTTTTCATTCGACCCATTTTTACCTTCATGTTTATGAAGTGAAAAAATTTGGGCCACATAACACATATATTGATGATTCTTGACGTTTTAGAATTTCGAGTTCAAAAAAGTATATTTCGAATTATGTTCCTATGTTTATGAACACAAATATTTTAAAAACCTAACGAATTAGATCAATGAAATTAGATATGTATCAACTTTTGGGGTAAATCCGTCAACCGCAAAACATTTTTTATTTTTAATTTGAAATTGTTAATTTTTTGTCTTAATTATCAGGTTTTTTTTTATTTCGATTATACGAGAAAGTCGAGGAGAGCTCACTCCCAATTTTTTTACTATTTTTCGCTCTCACATCTCCTAGGATTATAAAAAAGCCCATGAACGTTCACTAGTCATTACGTTATGTAAACATTTTTGATAACTATCATTGCCTACAATATTTACTCGAGCACTTGTTGCATCCCTAATACATTAAGTTTTTATTATCAACACTTCCCTTGTTTGAGAAACACTAGATTTTGTCAAATTTTACGATTTCACGAAAATTGAAGTAATATTACTTAGCAAAATAATTATAAAAAATTAAATATTTATTTATTTTTTTTATTTTTTGAATTAAATAATTAGTTTTTCCAAATGATTTTTGTTATCTTCTTGGATGTGGTGAGCGGCGCGCTTAGCCAGGGGGTTACATCAGTAAAGTACTAGTACTCTGGCCGATTTTGTTCAAAAGCTTCGTGTCACGTCTCAGAGGTGTACCTTGAGTAAATATAAAATTTCAATTTCAAGAAAAGTAATATTTTTTAATTAGTTTCTTGTTGGCTGGATTATTATAAATTGAGGATGTGGGGTTTGAGCAGCCAAGATTAAAAAGAAAAAATAAAAGTTTATATTTTCTCGACGTTTTTAACTTCAATTTTGCCCTGATGTTGATTGCGATGGGCACTCAAAACGTCAACAAAATATAAACTTTTAATTTTTATTTTTCATCTTGGCTCCCCAAACCTCCTAATTTTTGTAGTTATTTGAAAAACTATGGATTTTTTTATAAAATGATTTTCATGACTAGAGACCGGATTTTAAGCAAAATGCTTATTGCTGAATTTTATAAGCAACCATTTGATATTTAATTTCTATACGAATTAGGAAAAACAAAGTGCATTGAGATTGCATTTTTATGCTTTTTTTGAGTTTTCATGCTTTTTTTTCCCTTTCGTGCTTATTTGAACTTATTTTACGAATAGGCCTATTTATATATTTTTTTTTTTTTATTAAAAAAGACACTTTTTTCCATTCCCACACGCATACACCATGGACGTATATAAGGGGAGGGGGAGGGGGCCCGGCTCCCCCCTCCCCAAAAAAAAAAAAAAAAAAAAATTTCCAAAAACCCCGCAGTGCAAAAAAATATAGCCCTGTAAAAAAATTTTTTCCGCAGGGTGAAAAATTTGCTTCCGCAAAAACACAATTTTTCGCAGGGCGGGGCGGAATAAATTTAGTTTCTTTAAAAAAAAATTTGTATACGCCATTGGTATGAGTAAAAATTGCTTATGAGATGCTTTTTATCAACTTTTATGCTTATTTAACAACTTTTTATTCAAGTTTTTTATGCTTTTTTAAGCACTTTTTTCCATTTTTTTATGCTTTTTTTTCCGGTCTTTATTCATGACCATTGCTTAGAAAATCATAGGATCATCACAAAATCCCACCAATAGCTTGCATATTTATCTCACCACTTTTCAAGTCAAGAAATTTAGCAACTACGCTGTTAATATTTTTAATTATAGCAACCTATTTAATTAAATAAAAAAATTTATTTAGTTTGCTTTTTTTTGAGTCTTTGAAGTTTTTTTTCTTTAAGCACAAGACAATATTAAGTCAGTGACATAATCCTTCCTCTGAATTGCTGATGAAGGTCATTTAAATAATAAATGATAGAAAGTAATTTTTTTTTATGTGGAAATAAACTAACGAATCAACTGATAATTCTTACCAAACTTATTTAATATATATTTTTAAACCACCTACTCCCCGGTCACCAGTTTCCAACAAGTGCTAATCTAAAAATAATATTTGCAAAAAAAAAAAAAAATGAATTCCCGCTCCCACCACTAACCTATAAAAGCTGCTTATCTGAGATATTTTAAACAAAGGATAAAAATATAAGCAAATAGTGCACCTTGAATTAAAAAAAAAACTTAATTTTTTTAAATATTAATTATTGAATTACAAAATTTACTTAATATGAGTGTGTCAATATTAAAAAAAAAAGCTCTACTTATCAGAACATTATGAATTATATAATACTTGTTTTACAAAAAAAAAAAAAAAAAAAAACTTATCTCCTTTAAATAGTATTTATTATTCACAGGATTATTTTTGCATTTTTAATGTCTCTTACCTCTATATATTAATATATTAATATATATAGAAAGTATTGGATTCATGTCAAAAATTCATTGTCAAGATTTTGAAGGATATACACGTTTCCACTGAATCCAAAAAAGTGGTTTCCGCGACATGGTCTGTCCGTGTGTGTGTGTGTGTGTGTGTGGGGGGGGGTGTGTGTATGTGTCTGTGTGTTCAATTTTAAACATGAAGGAATTGAGCTAGGAGGTTGAAATTTTATATTTAAGTTAGCGTAAAAAGTACTAGAACTTTACTGATGAAGTTTTTCAGTTTTTTTCGATTTTCTCAAAATTTTCATGCTTCAACAATTTTGATTAAAATTCAAAAATCAATTATTTTTTTAAATGCTCTTTGAAATGTATATTCTCATTTTGCCATTGAAATCTTCTGAAGACCACTTTACTCTTGTATTTCATAGGAAAGGGGAAATGGTTGCCATGGTAACAAAATATAAATATTTTCCCATACTTATAAATTTTACATCTTGAAATTCGAATGTACCGTATTGTCGGAAACTAAACATATGTCGACACAAAAAAAATCTGGTGTGACAAGCACAGAACACAACTTTCTCTTACCCTTCGGCAGAGTAAGTTGTGTGCTGTGCGACCAGTCACGCCAGATTTTTTTCTCTTGGATATACTGTACTTCAGCAAAAAAAAAAATCGAGCCATAATTACAGGGTTCTATCTATTCGCATTCAAATTGATAGAATAAAATTCAATATCAATTTGAAATCATTTTTAAACTATTAATACATATAATTTTCACATTTAAAAAAATGAAAATTTATTTACTTTATTCGATTCCTATGATAATACTTCATCAATCTTATATTTATTTATTAATAAATATTAGGTTTGGAAACACTATTACATTATCTATTAAATATACATTATTACTTCATAATGATTTTTTATAGATTAACTTGATTTTTGTTTTTAATTTAATAATAATTTGATTATCCAAAATAAGTTTTTTTTTTTAATTTCAGACAATATTTCTTAGGATTTGTGATATGCGGATTATTAATCAAAGAGGAACTTAGATAAATAAATTATTTTATCTCGGTAGTTTGTGGGTTAGGTGGTTAGTTAATCAAAGGAAGTAGCGAAGGAGAATAAGGTCCAGACTTTTATATTTCATATTTTATACTTCACTTTGTTGCAAGCCATTCGATTAAAGGCAATGTGTGTGAAGATCACACCTGAAGCCTTAGTAAATAATAATAAAAATTTCTCTCAAAATGTCTCACAAGTAAGTGCATTGAAAATGGGATGTCAAACACGCGGCCCGCCAATACATAGATTGCGGCCCGCCGAGACGTTTTGAAATAAACATTGAGTCTAATAAGACATAATATCTAGCCGTCCGCGACTCACATAGAGTTTGGCCCTTATTTAATGGCAACAAATTTTTTTATTTAATTGCACCATTCGACCTTTTGAAGAGTTTTGTTGACATACTTCAGCCCTGAGGATGGTCGTATATCTGACCGAAACGTCGGCTTGAAGTGCCTAATAAAACGAAATAAAACTAGCCGTTGCTAACAATCAATTTCAAAAAGATTCGAAATTGAGATCTCGCGTTTACAAAGAATGAACGCTACCAATCCCCCTAGCCCCCTAGGATTTTCGAAATGGGATTGTTAGCAACGGCATTATAAGACATGCTGGCAAATCTTTAACATTTTTTTTTAGACGAACGGCTTAGAAGAGTATTCTCTCGCTTTAACAGAATTTGTTTTTCATTAAGTATTACACATAAAAAATTTTCGTTCAAATCGGTGAGGGGAAGGCCATGCACTCCCCTTGTAGTAAAAAATTTTCCTTCTCAAATGGGCCCGATTTTTTAACCTAATCTAATATTAATTGAATTCATGATTAGAATTTTTTTTATTCCAAGGACTATACCTTTTATTATACCCACTCTCTTAATTACCCACCCCTTTTCTTCCCTTAACTCGTTTGCAACGGTTATGTAATATTGCATAAAGTAAATAAAGACCATTAATAATTTGAATTTGTACTGAATAAATATGAAATTTCTAAGATTTGACTTCGAAATTTTCAATTTTATTTTATAATTACTAAACAGAGTACGGAATTAGCAAATACCAGCTTAAATATTAACGTAATTATTTTAATAATAATAGCATTCATATTTATATTTTTTGTTTAATAATATAGTTTTTAAATGTTTTACGGGCATACATTTTTGAATGAAACACGCTAACTTCCATTTCATTTGTGTGTTCTAATATCTATTAATTTTTTTTTTTTTTTTTTTTTTGCAATTCCTGTTCATATAAGCCATGTACTGTAACTAAACTATGTTAAATTAAGAAACAAACGATCATTATGATCGATCTTTCCAATGTAAAGGTATAAAATTAGATTTTATCTAGATATTTTTTTTCAATTGATTTTTTTTGTAAAAATAATATGTTAAATATTTTATTTCGAATTATAGTTTAGTAATACCCTTACATAAAAGAAGGGCGCGGTCTCTGAGCTCAAAAAATAATCAATGATAATTGGTTTGAATTAACCTAATTTGTTTTTATTTTTTTATTTATTTAAAAATTTTTTACCTGAAATATTTTTTTCGTCTTTTTCGGCATCTCAAAACAATTAGGGACTCCCACTATAAATTATTTGGAACCAAAATATTAATATAATTAATTTCACTGGGATTTATTTTCCTTAGTGAATAATTTGAAGCTCTACAAAAAATTAGTATGAGCCTATTTCATAATTGCTTGATTATCATGTAGTTCTCCGAATTATTCATTAAGATGAAATAAAATTGTTGTCCATTTCTTTTGGAACGGTCAGAATAATTAATAAAATATCCCTTCACCGAGTGGCCGAAATAGCCAGCACTCTCATGAAATTTGTTATCCAAATGGCTAAAACAAAATCATCGGAAGGGAAGTAGCCTAAATTAGAGCCCTGCACGGGCCGATTTTTTTTGGCCCGGACCGGCCCGTGTCCGTATTTTTTTTTGAC
Source organism: Euborellia annulipes (assembly GCA_023213315.1). NCBI lineage: Eukaryota > Metazoa > Arthropoda > Insecta > Dermaptera > Anisolabididae > Euborellia > Euborellia annulipes. The sequence goes on from JAKCPI010030964.1 coordinate 92,849, forward strand.
TTCCCGCCCGTACCCGGTCCGTAATTTTTTATCATTCTTCAGGCCCGCCCGAGCCCGCCCGGAATTTTTTCAAACCCGCCCATACCCGCCCGGGATTTAGTGAATGAATGAACGAATGTCTAACAATTTTTAAATAAAATTTCATTTGCATGCCCGTCCGCCCGAACCCGTTTAATTAGACTTGCTACCCGCCGGTAAGTTTTTCATGGCCTCCAAAGCCCGCCCGGCCCGGCCCGCGGGCCGGGCGGGTAACGGGCCTACGGGCCAACCCGTACCCGTGCAGGGCTCTAGCCTAAATAGAGCGTGACAGACGGACAGACAGACAGACGGACATTAGCGAATTATATATATAGATCAGTGGAAACTAAATATATCTCGACACAAACAAATCTGGTACGACCAGTCACACCAGATATTTTTGGTATAGGAAGGGGAGGGGGAGGATAATGCGGGTAATAATAATAAATTTTATTTTAATTCCGCACTCAAATTAGCATTAAAAAATAACTTTGGTATGATTAAAATCATATTATTTTTTTCTGTTCCTGGGACCTTTTGTGGGTATAACATTATTACGAATTATGTGCGGGGATAAGGAATAAGGGCGACGTTAAGAACAACTTTACAAAAACTATATTTTATTTCATCTTACGTTAATGAATGATTCCGAGAACTATATGATAATCAAATTCATCTGACATAAAATCTTTTTTCTTTTGATTCTTAAAAGTAATATTGACTATGAATTAAAGATAATCTATTGGTATATAATTTTTTTTTCACTTTCTATTGACCACTTTTTATTTTATTCGCGTGACAGCTTTGAAGATAATGTGACCCTCAAAAGTTCATCCTTGTCGAGAAATCAAATATGCATTAAAAACATAACGAAAAATTACTTATTCATTATCGATTAATCCTGTTATATATTAAAATTATTGATATAATTTAAAGAAAAGAGACTTGACCTTAGATTTTTATTATTGGTTATATCAATTTAAATATCATTTAAAAACCATTTGAAATTAAAAAGAAAATTAGAAACAGATAGGCCTATGGATAAATTATTTCTGGGGCTAGGGACTTGCATAAAATTTTTACTTTTTAGCAATAAATTTGAAATTTTTTTCTAAAGAGCTGGGTAGCGAAATCTAATAATCAAAATTTTAGTTTTCCATTTTCTTAAATATAATTCAACGTTTAGCCACTACCTTAATTATTTATTAACATTACGGGGGTGTAGGAGCGGCGTCTAAACGTACTTAAAAAAAAACTAGACTATTATAAAGAATTTTTCAATGTGGTTTTTTTTTTAAAATGATTTATATTCTCAAGGGATTATTGGGACAGAAAGTTATAATATTTTTAATGACGTACTTAAGGGTCATTTTTGATGACAACAATGATATGGATATTTTTATCAAAAAAGGCCAAACTAATGTGGTACTTTATTTGAAACCCTAAGCGAATTAATCAATTTTCAAAAGACTTCCCGATGAGCTAGGACTGTGAAATTTAATACTTAAAGGTTATTTTTGATGACAACAATGATATGCCCATGTTTATCAAAATATACTAAACTAATGTGTGGTACTTTATTTGAAGCCTCACGCTTCCTGCCATCCTTTGTTTTTAATAATCTATAATTATTTGCAAGTGACATGCCCCCCGCTGCAAAAAATCCTGCTGACGCCCTTGTCTTCAGATAAGTTGATAAATTTCTTCCAAAGATGACACAAGCGTTTTTTTTTTTTTTTTTTTTTCATTTAAGCTTAAGGCATTTATGGCAATTTTAGACCCCGTCCCTATTTATTTCGATTGAATGGTTTTTTGTCTTTCGCATAGAATGGGATGCCAACCCGTGACCCTTGATACAAATGGCCAACATTCTAACCAAGGCCAGTTTCCCATAACTCCCTCCCCTTTTAATAACTTATATTCTCCTCTACCCTTAGTGAAATACAAATATTTAATTTCATATTCAAAAGAATCGTTTTTCGCAGTCAAATTATTTGTTTCTATCATTTTCTTTTTTCAACAATAAAATGCATATTAATTACCTTTAATAAGACTCTCAAGAGGGTGTGTTCGAGGGTGAGGTCAGGGAGGGTTGCACTATATTAATTATTCACTTTGATTCACTTCAAACACAACAAAAAAACAGAGCAGCTCGGCGCGCCTGCCGCTCGGCCACCAACTCGACTGAACGAGAGACTTGTCTCTCTTTCGATAGGAATAAATAGATGAAAATAACAATTCCCTTTTTATTAAAAGTAAAAAAATTCCTTTTGCTCTAATCTAACTATATTTAGAACTGGAAAAGAATGTCAACAAGTGATTTGGAATATTCCAAGGCCTTTCTTAAATAATCAACCCTTCATCCCCCCTAATCAAAATAATAATCAACGTTATTTTTCGATTGTTTTCTATTTATTTTGTTTCGACTTAGCTAAAAAAAAAAATAAAAAAAAATATTTTTTTCAATTTTTCAACCACTAATCCAATCTTTTTTTTCACATTAAATAGTAGATGGAAAATATTATTTGTAGTTATTAAGAATATATATATATTTTGGGGTCTAGGCATTCTTATTTGAGCCATTTGAAATCCAATCTTAATATATAAAATAATTAACAATGCTATCGCCTTCGGCTAGCTTTGCGTCTAGTCAGAAAAAAATTAAAACCCTGAAAAACTTCCCTGGATCCGCCTTTGGGTTTTACACATAGTATAATTTTCTAGAATGAGTCTTACTTTAGGCCAGTGGTTTCCAAACTCTAACCTCCCTTAAAAATATTATGAATATTACGAAAAATCGTATGACGCCCCCCCCACACACACATTAATAAAATTATACAAAAACAACAATTTTTAATACTAAAAAATATAAATTTCTATAAAAATTTTTTTTTTTATTTATCAATATTAACTAAGTAAAACCTCCGTCCCAGAAACTTCTAAATTTTATTATTTTATTTATAAAACTAACAATCATTTGGAAAATTGATCATGGTGTTCAATATTCGCGCCTCCCCTTAGACTAGTCCGCGCCTCCCTAGGGAGGCGCGCCTCACAGTTTGGAAAACGCTGGGTTAAAGAGAAGAAGTTTATTTGAAGAGGAATTTCAATTCAAAAAAAGAAAAAATTTTATTCCTTTTTTTGTCAAGAACGAATGCTGAAAAAATATTGAATTAAAAATATTATTGGGCTTATAATTTTATATAGCACGCAAGCTTCACCCCCCTCATCTGGCAGTACTCTTAGTTATTGTATTGTATATACCGTAATTTAATGCAACGAAAAGTAAATATCTGGTATGGTGATCGCACGACACATAATTTTCTTACCGATAATTGAAAGTTTTGTTCTATGTTTGTCACAGCAGATTTTTTGTGCCGACATGTACCATGGGGAACATAAACATTTGCACCCTGAGCAATTTGAAAGACGCCTACTGTTAGGCAGCCCAATTGACTCACCACTACATATGCACTGTCTGTGTGAATTTACCTGAGGTAGGGTTTGAGGGTCTTTTAGGATAGACCATAAACCACCTCTTTTCAGCAATATATAGCGTAGCCTTTTTTTTTTATCTCAATATTTAAACTTTTTTTTAATTTCATCTTGTTATTTGGAAAAAAATTAACTTATTTCAAAATTTGAAAGAAACTTGTATCCCAATTTTTAATAAAATTTCTCCGATATCTATAGATCTTTATAATAATATCTCGGGTGTTAAAATATTCTTATTAAGAAAAAAAAATCTGGTGTGACAAGCACAGAACACAACTTTTGATTACCAAAGGTAAGAGAAAGTTGTTTTGAGGAGAGGGGATTGCAAAAACCTCAAAATTTTAGAACATTTTTCATTTTTTATTTTGTTTTCTATCTCATAAACTAAGCATATTTTGTGCACCAGAGTACAATACAAAGTTGTAGAGCATTAAATTTGCTAAAATTTCGTTATTAAAGCGCGTATTTAGACCCAATATTAACCGAGATACGGCCGATCAAAGTTTCTATTTGTTTTACATTTCGAAGAACTTGGTCTAACTTTGATCGGCCGTATCTCGGTTAATATTGGGTCTAAATGTTCGATTTATTAACCCAATCTTAGCAAATTTAATGCTCTACAACTTTGTTATGTATTAAAATTCACAAAATATGTTTAGTTTGCGAGATAAAAGCGAAAAACTGAAAAAGTCCAAAGAATCTCGAAATGAAAAAAAGAAACTTTGATCAGCCGAATCTCGGTTAAATTTTGGTCTGAAAATTCGTTTTATCAACCAAATTTTATACTCTTTCTAATTTATTATGGGGGAGTGCACAAAATATGCTTAGTTTAAGAGATATAAGCGAGAAACTGAAAAAAAGTACACACATTTTGAGTTTTTTTTTTTTATTTTCTCCAACCCCTGTACGAATTAAACAAAAGCAAACACTAAAAGCTGAAAATTGAATTTAAGTTTTTTTTCGGTGTCTAGAAGAGGAATTCGCAAATTCTTTATTTAAAATTTATTTATTGTGCAAAGGGATAGTTTATGGTCTATCCTAAAAGACCCTCAGAACCCTACCTCAGGTAAATTCACACAGACAGTGCATATGTAGTGGTGAGTCAATTGGGCTGCCTAACAGTAGGCGTCTTTCAAATGGCTCAGGGTGCAAATGTTTATGTTCCCCATGGTATTTAGATTCCTATAGTATGGTCATTTGAATTCAAGATTTAAAATTTATAAATATAGAAAATCATTGTGTGGTTTTATGAAACCACGATGCAAGTAAAACTTTTTTTCGGATCGTAGGCGTTTAACTGAAAATTATTCAATTAAGGGTATTGAAATCGCGTTTTTAATCTTAACTTAATAATTGGAAAATGGGAAATCAATAGAGGCATGTTAAAAACTGAGAACAATATTTATTTAGCAATTGAAGATTTTGAATTATTTTAAATTATTTTAAAAATAAAATTTTATCATATAATGAATTGTGGCTGTTGTATAATTAGGTTAATGATATAAAGAGGATGCAGTCAATAATAAATAAAAGCATCTATTTTGTTAACACTTTATTTCTAGCTTAAAGGGCTGAAGATGTTGAAGACTTTGTTGATCATAGCCGAAACGTTCCTAAATAAAGAGTGTTAACAAAATAGATGCTTTTTATTTATTATTGGCTGCATCCTCTTTATATCATTAATTAAATTTTATCAATTTAAAAATTGAATAATTAAATCTCACAATTGCCCCCGGGTGTGGCATAGTAGGTAGCGTGCCTACCTCCTATACCGAACGTCGCGGGTTCGGACCCAGGCAGTACGATGATTTTTTTTAAGCCATTATACCAGATGGCTTAAATAGAAATGCCTCAACCCACAATAGATAATATATATTACATCGGTTATCGTCAAAAGTCTTAAATGGCCTAAGTTGCCGAAAAGACTGTGTGAATGTGTGTGTGAGTGTGAGTGTGAATGAGAAAAAAGGAAAAAAGTGTGAATGTTTTTATAAAAAATAAAAAAAAAAAAAAATCTCACAATTATTTTTTTAAATTCGTCATATATATTAAATTTCAACTTTCCTGTTTTTGTCGTCACGGCTTGTGACGACATGGCTTGCAGCGTCACGGCCTGTAACGTGACATGCTGATAGATGAGCGAAAAAAATTTGAGAAGATCAAATAAAAGTTCCACTTTAGAAATATTTACTAGCCGCGCCGCCCGCCTTCGGCGGGCTTCGCGTCTAGCCAGGGGGGCTACGCCTCCCTGGACCCCCCAGCTGCTGACTCGGGCCCGCCTGCGGCGGACCCTCGCCTTTCTTAAATATGAGAAACGGGCTGGCGTCTAGACAGGGGGGCTACGCCCCTATATTATTATTATGGTTCATTATTACACCGAATAACTACCATAATTTACTATCCAAAAAGGGAAAAATAAGAAAATTGTTTACTTTTACTTTCTCTTACTCTATATTTGACTTGGTTCACTTTTGCTTTGAATCACTTATATAGGTAAGAGAAAATAAAAATTATACAAATTTTTTTTTCTTTGGCTTTGTATTTAGGAATAAAATAAGATAAAATGGATGATAAATAAACAAATAATCAATGAAAGAAGAGTTTAGACACTGACTGTGAGAGATGAGAAATCTCGTTAAGTTTTACCTGCTCAGAACTTAACTAAGATTAATAGAAGCTCTGAGAATTAAACTTGCTTGCTCCCCCTGATAATATTATTATTATATCTCATCTCTCATGCTTTGGTGTTTATTATTTTGAGATTATACTCCCTCTATCTCTCTCTTATGAAAACTAGGTAAACTTTAATTTGTTAGGAACTAAAATTGACATTTTTGACAAGTTTAATTAATTTTTAATTTCTTTTTTCAATTTTCAGGGAAATTAAACACACTCCTCTCACTTTTTGCTTTCAGTTAATAAATATATATAGAAAGAAAGTTTTAGATTCATGTCAAAAAATTCGATGTCGAGATTTTGATGGATATACACGTTTTAAGGTCCTCTGAATCGAAAAAAGTGGTTTTCGCGACATGTTCTGTCTGTGTCTGTGAACAAAATATCTCAAGAACTAAAAGAGCTACGAGGTTGAAATTATATATTTAAGTTAGGCACCCTCCCAAGGGGTGAAAATAAGCTTTTGAACAAAATCGGCCAAAATGTACTAGTACTTTACTGATGTACTTTTTCAATTTTTTTACGATTTTCTGAAAATTCGCTGCAACGACTTTGTTTAAAATTCATAAATTAATTATTTTTTAGATGCTCTTTAAAAAGTATATCAGTGAATCTTTTCGTGGAAATCGTTTGAAGTAAGACACTGGAAGCATTCGTAGCTCAGTGCCATCTATGAATCATCGTGTGGTCAAGTTAAGAACTAAATAAGATTTAAACTTTCGATCGTTGGTTCTCGTTGATCAAGTGTTAATTTTTTAATTAATAAAACCTTTGAAACGAATAACCTAGTGTTTAATTTGTATCGTATAACTTATTTATTTACAAGTATTCAAAATTACAGGCAAATGCCCAATATCAATTTGAGAGAAAAAAAAAAATACAAAAAAAAGACAATCAAACAACAAAAAATCAGACAAATACAATATAGGCCTAATTAATTATTTAAGGAAAACGGCAGAACTCGCCGAAATTTAAGCCAAAAACATTGTAGCGGAAAGAATCCAGTATTCGAGAAGTTCATTTATTGCCTGTTGTCATAACATGACAGAAAGTTTATATTTTCTATTTTTGTTTATAATATCAACCATGGGGGGGGCAGCTCTATGGGAAGAATGTTTATAAGTTACTTTTTAGTTATATGAAAAGTGGCTAGATGGCAATACTAGGCTAGTTCAAAATTTATCCTGTAGAGTTCGTTCTATTCGCCAACAAAAGAACATTTTTTCATGAGTTTAATAAGAAATTCATTAAGTGGCTTAAAAATCTGGATATAAATGAATTAACTTTTATAAACTAATAAATTACTTTTAATTATTTTATAAATGACCTTTTGATAAAAAAATTTAATAGTACTACGTGCCATTCAAGTAGCTAAAAAAAGTTCTGAAATATCATAAAGCAAAGTGGCCGAGCGAGTTAACTAGTCAGTATCAAAACATGTGAATTGCAACAAGCTCGAGTTCAAATCATTTTTCCCCTGATTACTTTTAGTTCCATGAGAAGCGTATAGATGTCCCTAAACTTATAAACAATTTTTAACCTGGTGCTGTCCAATCTTGATAGTGTTTGATCTGTGATATTAACCCCCTTCTGGTTGGCCTCCCTAATATTCCGGAAAATTGGGGATCTTTCTCCGTACATGTATAAGGTCCTGGTCAAAAATATATGGCCTAAGTTGCCGAAAATACCGAGCATATGTGTGAATGAGTGTGAGTTTGGAATGGAAAAAAAATTATTAACTGTATTCTCTTTCACTCCAAACTTATAATTTTCAACAATCATTGTTTTTTAAGAAGATTAAAAAAAAGGGTCTCTTTCATTATTCATAATTGCTACAGTAGATTGAATTTTGATTTCCGCTTTCGCTTAATTTATCGGAAGGTATTTTTTTTTTTTTTACTTGCCTCAACGACGACGAGGTCTTTGAAGGCTCGTCGAGGCAATTAGCTTCGACCCTATGGTCTCTAGACACAGGGACAAATGTCCCGTAGGCTAATGCGACACCCGACAGATGTAGTAACAGTTACACTCGAGTATGTATGAATGCATGCTGCTGCTGCTGCTTCTCTTTATTTATGAGCCTTGTTTTACATCCCTCTCTACCGACAATTTACATACATATTCCGAGCCTAAAAGAGATGTAAAATCACACCTGACGAGGGCCCTTTGAGCCGACTCACAATTTAATTACTTCCATTCTCGAATTGCAAAGGAATTGATGCCAAAGGCAGATCTTTTTTTTTTTTTATTTCGACAACAAAAACTATAGTTCATCTTAATATAAATGTTCAAATAAATTAAACTCTCTTTCTATGTATGTGTGTTTGATACAAAAAAAAAAAAACTTTTTATTTGCATGAGATAAAATAAAAAACGTTTAATTAAAAAAAAAAATGCAAATGATTTTACAATACTTGCAGAAAAATCCCAAGAGGATGTTTTAGTTTAATCAGGGCCTTAATGGACCATACGGCTTCTGCTGCAAGGAGACGAAGATAAAAAAAAAATAAAAAAGAAAGCAAAACAAACTCAAAATTTGATAGACTTAAAAATAATTAAGAAATTTTTACTTTCTCTTACCCTATATATGAAATAAAGAGAAAGTATTGCGATCATGTCAAAAAATTCGATGTCTAGATTTTGGGTGGGACTTAATATTGACCCTCACTCTACATTTTTCATTTTTTTTCGATTTTCTCAAAATCCGCTCTAACGATTTTGATTAAAAATTCAAAAAATCAATTATTTTTTAGATCCTCTTTAAAATGTATATTCTTATTTTGCTCGCAAAATTATTTGAAGCACACTTTACTCTTGTATTTCATAGGAAAGATCAGAGAAATGGTTGTCATGCTAACAAATATAAATATTCCCCATGTTTAGAGGCAAACATCTTGAATACTAATATATCGGCGGAAACTAAATATATGTCAACACAAGGTGAGATAAGCACAGAACACATTTTTCTGTTTCTGCTGTGCGACCAGTCACACCAGATTTTTTATTATACTTCAATGGTCACTTCTACCATACCTACAGTAGTACTTCCTCCTTTCTCCAATTTTCCTTGATAATCTGGCATATCTGATAATCCGACAATGCCGATTTCCCAAAGGATGCCGGATTAACGGGATACAAAAGTTTCTCGGAATCACCTTATTGATTCCAAGAAACGTTTGCTGTTTTATTTCTCCCGACATCACATCTTCCTCATCCAGCATCATCATTAATTGGTTTTCGTTTATGTAGCAAATACGCTAAACTTAATTTGATTATATAGTGATCATTTACACCCAGATCTTAGCAGCCATTTAGAAAATATGATTAAATATTTTTGTTTGTTTGTTGTATGGTCCCGCGTTCTGGGGTCTCATCAATCCAGAGTGGTCTCTTTGTAACAAAGGTCGTCGCCAATCGCCCGTCAATCCCGAGCCTAATAAACTTTTATTTGGACCCCAATCTACGGCTGTTACATATCGACAAACACAGGGTGAGTGCCCGATTATTAATTTACTGGAAAATAAACAAACAAATGGCTCAAATATTTACCTCTTTTTTTATTGATTTCTATATATTGTAGAGAAAAATAAAATATCAATACTTTTAATAAATAAAATGCTTTTTACTTTCCTGGTTTTTATATAACAGTACGGAGAAAGCATTATTTTATTTGTAGTAAAGTTTCCCCCCCCCCACCCCTTCTAGCCAAGAGGTTAGTTGGATAAATGTCTTTGTAGATAATCAAAGTAGGGGAGAGGGGGGGGGCATTGGGACATCCGAATTTTAGCTCCTTACTAAATATAAAGTTTGAGTTGTAATCTTTGACCGTTAGGGTGCATTAAGTACCCATTTTATTAAGAAAAAAATTTTCTAAAATAAAATGTAAGGCACATTTAGTAGAGCTAAATTCGAATGTCCCAATGTGCTTCGTGTCCCAATGTCCCCCCCTCTCCCCTACCTAGAATGCGGGTTCGGATACTAGATATATATTTATTTATACCATTTGAATGCTACATTGTATAAATACAGTAAATGTGCCTGGACCTCGACATTTATAGCCTACGACGTAGAAAATACTTTAAAAAGTCTTTCTCGGGGTCTGAGACTGTTTAGAATGCTGGGGGAGAAAAACTATAGGGAGGGGGCCTCCCTTTTCTCCAATCTTTCCTATGAAGTACAAGAGTAAAGTGTGCTTCAAAGATTTCAAGGGCAAATGAGAATATACATTTGAATGAGCATCTAAAAATAATTGATTTAATACTCTTAATCAAAATCGTTGAGCGAATTTTTAGAAAATCAAAAAACCATCAAAAAGTACATCAGTAAAGTACTAGTACTCTTTGGACGATATGATTGAAATTCTTTGAGATACTTGTGACATGGGTACTTAGCTTAAGTATAAAATTTGGAGTATATATGATATATCGGATATATGAAACAAATAAAATTCTGTAGGGGTTTTATTTAAGTGAAAATATTTCCTCGTTTTTATATAATTCAGAAAAGCGACCGCATTTTTTTTTATTTCACCTCGACTATGGGCACAATAATATGAGGCGCCC
>JAKCPI010030965.1:0-26005 GCA_023213315.1 Euborellia annulipes
ACAGTGTAGTTTATTTAGTCTCCTGTAAATGATTTAAATCACTTACTTATTGAAATTTTTAACCCTCAAAATTACTGTTTTAGCAAGTTGTCGAAGCATTGTTCAGAAATACAGCGCTCCAACTACAAAAAAATTGCAGGTTTATTTATATAGTTAACCACCTGGACCGCGGCACAGAAGTAGAGTTGTCGCTTCCTTTTGGTTATGAAAATTGTAGGCGGTGTATTTTTTATTTTCAAGTCAGCGTTTCGGTTGTACGTCACGATAATTTTTCAAGACCCTTAGTCACACATAAAATACTACATTTCAAAAGCTTTAACTAAGTATACAACTATTTATAGCCTATAATTGGCTGATCTCCGTCTGTCCGTCTGTCCACGCTCTTTTTTGAGCAACTCCCCATTGGAATTTCGAAACCAAATTTTATTTTGTTAAAGAGTACATTCTAGGTGTTACAGGAAAATTATTTTTCATCCCGAAGTTCCTATAAGTTTGTGAGTTATTAATTACTAAGGTTACGATTTCTCGCATAGGATATATATGAGTAAATCCCCCGAAGGCGGGCAGCGCGCCTAGTTGTAAATAAAAAAGTCGTAGAAAACAAAGAAATAAAAACCTTTTAGTGAGAAAGGTCCTATATAATAATACTGTAATAGTATCGATGCAGTAGGACTTGCAATAATCGGATAAATTTCAATAGCAGTTTTTAGGTTTTTCATAATGTAAAAAACTCATGTTTGCCTGCCCCACGATACGATGCAGTTAAATTATAATATCATTATTTTGACATGAAGCTTTTAAACAAAATCAGCTAATGAGTACTATACTGATGTTCTTTTTTAGTTTTTCTCAAAATTCGCTCCAACGATTTTGATTAAAATTCAAAAATCAATTATTTTTTAGATGCTCTTTAAAATATTTATTCTCATTTTCAAATGTACTTTACCGCTGGAAACTAAATATATGTCGATTCAGAAAATCTGGTATAACACGTATATAACAATTACAGAATGTAAGAGAAAGTTGTGCGCTGTGTGACCAGTCACACCAGATGTTTGAATTTTTACCTTTATACCTTTATTATGGCGAGGATATTAAACATTAAAACTTCTACTAATCAATTTTTTTATATTCTTCAAAGAAATGAAATTTTTTATCATATATTTCAATAAACAATGTCCTTTTAATTAATATGAAAACTCATCATAAAGTTATGTTCTATAGAGAGATCGTCTACTAAAAGTTTAATATTAATATCTGATGGTTAAATATGAAATTTCATAGAGATCCGTTTAATAGAATTTGCTCTACTTGTATTCACAGGTGGACATCATTCTAAAGTTCATTCTTTCGTGCTACAAATAATCCAAGATACGTTTAAACGATTTCTGAAATTGACTTTCAAAGACAGAATTCCCAAGTCAAATTTGTGGTTATTAATTAGACTAGTCCGGTGTGAGGGGATTTCTCACCTGCGACCCCCGCCAGCAAATAATGAATGGGCTGTCAGAGAGGAGTCGCTGAGTCACCGCACCCTTTTGGCCCTCGGGACATCGCAAAGGACAAGATAATAGAACAGAGAGAGAGAGAGAGAATCTTCTCTTGCACTTTTCTTTCTCACTCTTATTGATTCCTCCAAGAATTACTTGCTACTCCCAGCAGGTGATGAATTACCCCCCTGGAGGACGACTTTTCGATTTTAATAACACGATCTTTTGATGAAAAAAATCATGGTAGGTGTATTTAAATTGAATCATTTCAAGGTGTGGTCACTCAGTCAGTCAGGCTGTAATTAAGTCCAGAGAAGAGATAAAATTAGTTCAGGATTGAGTTAAAAGGAAAATTCAATATGCAATAATAACTGTAATAATAACTATTATTGAAACTAGATTTAAGAATAAATCAAAAAATATTAGAGAATAATAATATAAAAAATAAACAAAATATAGGCAACAAAGTTGTAAATCGTTTTAAGCACAGCTAACCTTAAGACTACCAGCCTTAGGGTTAGCAAACTATTTGATATATTATTAGATCGGATTAAGAAGAGCGGGAAAGCACTTTTACTTCCAAAAATTTTTCTTATTCTTGATTAGAGTAGATCACTCCTACCGCAATAATCTACAATAATTCACTGCGAGTATATTTTTTGTTAGCAGTTCAAATCATCATATGACCACCAGGAATCGAATTAAGGGATCTCCTGATAACCTGATTAGATGGCCATCCTGTAGTTAGACTCGATCCGCAAGTAAAAAATATATTTTCAGCAAATAGAAGAGGGGGGCAGGGAAGGACGTTTGCCCCTACCCCCTTCCTCACAAGAGCTCCGATTTTTTTTAAATTTTATATTATTCTAAATAAAATATTTCTAAATTGTAAGAAATTAAATTAAATACTTTTTCGCCAAATTTCAGATACCTATTTGTAAGAAAATGTTAATAAAAAAGTTCCCCCTTCCCTCCTCCTCCCCCAAGAAAAGTTCAAATGACGTCACAGGGCAAATCTAGAAAAATTCTAGGCCATATAATAAATATTAATATCTAAGTCTATTTAGATTAAAATTAATCAACAAGTAAAACACTTGGTTGGTATTGTTTCAATTTATTCTTTAGTAAACATATTTCGACAACCTAACATGTCGTCATCAAAAGTTTTACGATGACACTTTAATTTGTTAAAATATTTATATTGATTAATCTTAACTTAAATAGACTAGCCTAGAATTTTTCTAGATTTACTAAAATCCTGGAATTTTTTATATTTATTGAGAATTTTACTGGCGGATTGAGGGAGTCTGCCTAGTAGATGTCCATCCTAGTCGAAGCATCGGATCAGCAGATCTCTTGGTTCGATTCCTTTTGATCTACTAGGAAAAAATATATTCACAGTTTACAGTAGGACTCTATTCAAGAATAAGAAAAATTTTGAAGGTGGAAGAAGAGATCAAAGCTATTAGAGTATAATACACCAAATAAATGGGCGTAATTAGGGAGGGCGCCGAGGGAGCCCCCCCAGAAAGCTCCCTGCCCCAAGAAAAATTGAGAAAATATGGGGCTTTCCAGGTCCCCCGGAAGATAGCTGGTCCCATGCCCCCCCCCCCAGCCAAATTCTCTAGTTACGCCCATTACCAAATAGTTTGCTAACTCTAAGGCTAGTCATCTTAAAGTTAAATGGATAATATATAGCTAAAATAATATAGGCCTAGGCATACTAATAAATTGAAACATATCACCAATTGTTTTATTTATTAATTAATTTATATTGATTAATTATAATATTTATCTAGATCCAAGTCCATTTGTTAATTTTTTAGGCTAATGCTTCTGTAAAAAAGCACTCTAACCAGACACTAGTATGCTGACTTGATAACTAATTAATAAATTGAGTAAATTAAAACCACATCAATTTTTTGATTGAACCGAACTAATCTTTAAAAAAAAAAAAAAAATTTAATTGAATGTTCAAAAAAAATAAAGCTAAAATTAACTTTTATTTTATTTTTTAACAAACTCAATAGCATGTTGTTGCTGCATCTGATAATAATAATAATAATAATAAATGTATGTATGTTTTATTTATAAAAATGCAGCAAAAACGAGAGAGAAAATTGAATTAGAATCGACCTGAGCGTTGTCTCCCCAGGCAAACAGACGAGACGGACACAAACACACGAGGGTGTTGTGTTTGCACGAGTACTTAGCAATCGTGCGCGGAGGAAAGGACCTTTTTTTGTTTAGGTCTAGGGTGTGCTTTGACTTGATTCGTTTTTCTTTTTATTTATTTATTTATATCGTAAAGAGGGAGAGAGAGAGAGAGAGAAATAAATTTTTGTGACATGAATGTCATAGTATTTTCTTATGCTATTTGTTAAAAGAATGAAAGATATCAAAATATCTTAAATGTGTGTGTATGTGTGTGTGATTTTTTCTAATTCTCTCTCTTTTTTTCTTTCTAGGTTTTGCAACCTGTCTTTGGCTTTAAAACTGGCAAAATATCTTTCACTTGAACAAAAGACCTGAGTCGCTCTCAGCCTGAATTCACTCAATTTCTACATTTCGGTAAATTACAAACAAGTATGATTTTCATTCTCTAATAATGATTGTGAAACTATATTTATGAAAGAAAATTGTTTCATTGTTGTATAGCTCCGAAAGATGGTCTTAACCAAGGCCGAAACGTTAGCTGTTGAAATTTTTTTTTTTTTAAGTAGGCTGCATTGTTTATTCCTGATTAAAGTTCTACCAGCCATAAAATACCCTTGTTAAAATATAAAATAGTTTTAAAATATTTAAGGGGGTTCAGGAGCGACGTCTAAACGTACTTTAAAAAAAACTAGACTATAAGGAATTTTTCAATGCGGTTTTTGTTTTTTTAAATGAATTAAATTCATAAGAGATTATCGGGACATCGAGCTATAATTTTTTTAATGACTTATTTCCAAATGGCTTATTTTAATCCAAATGGCTTAAATAAAATCATCGGACTGCCTGGGTCCGAACCCGCGACGTTTGGTATAGGAGGTAGGCACTCTACCTACTACGCCACACCCGGGGGCGTAAAAGAGATATATATATACTGTATATATTTCATCGATCTTGTTTTTTTTTTTTTTTTTTTTTTTTGCGATAGCATTTTTTAAATAGAGATAAAAAATTACAACTAAAATATCTTACAGTCTTCTCATTATATATCTACTATTACTGTATCAGCCAAAAGTATGCCTTGGCTAGAGGCCTGACTAGAGTCCTTTCTAGAGACCTTAGAGACGTGATTAGAGAGATGATATTAACTTATTTTTTGAAGAGATTGATTAATAAATTAAGGCATTTGAAAAATATTGTCTGTATGGGCAAATATACCTGTATCTCTGTGTTGGTTGCATAGCATAAATACACTTTGGCTGATACAGATAGTACGATTAGATTCTCAGCCTTGGCAATTGTAAGAGAGGACTGTGGTCCCCGATCTCATTCAAAACTACTTCATAAAGACGAATGTTCATATTTACATGCTTTATACCCCATTTCCGGCTATACCCTCATCTCTCGTACATTTCTATAATTATTTTTTCTAACCAATCAATCACCCTTCTCTCTTGTGTAAAAGAAGTTCTTCTCTTCTGCTAGGAATTTCTGAATTTACAAAAAAAAAAAAAATAAAATTTATTATCCTTTTAGGAAAACTTAATCTTATTTAAATTAAATTTCCTATCTCTTGTAAAAGAGAAGAAGACGAAGAAGTTTAAAGAAGTTTCATTGAATTTAAAATTCGCCCCAAGTTCTTGAGTATTGTCCAGTTCAGTTAAGTAGTTGGTTTAATGCAAATGTAAGACGAATAAAGATAATCAATAGAGAGTGAGCCAATCAGATTCCTCGAGATGTTGAATTATTCATATATGAAATTAGCGAGTATTTAATGTTGATTATATCCTCAAAAAATCTGGTGTGAATGGTCGCACAGCACACAACTTTCTCTTACTTTTGGTAATTGAAAGATGTTCTGTGCTTGTCACACCAGATTTTTTGTGTCAACATTACTTTCCGACAGTACTGTACATTTGAATTCAAGATTTAAAATTTATAAACATAGAAAAATATTTATATTTTGTAACCATGGCAACCATTTCTCATATCTTTTCTATGAATTACAAGAGTAAAGTGTGCTTCAATAGATTTCAATGGCAAAATGAGAATATACATTTTAAAGAGCTTCTAAAAAATAATTGATTTTTGAATTTTAATCAAAATCGTTGAAGCAAATTTTGAGAAAATCGAAAAAAAACTGTAAAACTACATCAGTAAAGTACTAGTACTCTTTGGCCGATTTTGTTCAAAAGCTTAGTGTCACGTCTCAGGGGAGTGCCTAACTTAAATATAAAATCTCAACCTCATAGCTCTTTTCGTTCTTGAGATATTTTGTTCACACACAGACAATGTTGCGAAAACCACTTTTTGGATTCAGGGGCCTCAAAACGTGTATATCCATCAAAATCTCGACATTGAATTTTTGACATGAATCCAATACTTTCAATATATTAAGGTAATTTTTTCTTTCACCTCTCTATTTCGGCAAATTCCTGTTGATATTTCGAACCCAAATTGTATATGCTAAAACAGGACCTTATATGGGTTACAGGAAAATTATTTTCAATATCCAAATGGCTTAAATAAAATAATCGGACTGCCTGGGATCCGAACTCGAAGTTGCAAGCCCGAGGACTCACTGAATGTTAAAGAAAATTTTTTTAAAATTATGTTTAATAATTTAAAATCTTACTATTTATATTAAGAAAGTAAAAAAAGATGGATAGACATACTAATTGATTGAAAATTTATAAATTATTAATGAGAAGAAGTACCGGTATGAAAGAAAATTGTATATTGTGTCTCCAGTCAATTTCTCTTTTATAATACTAGCAGCGTCGCCCGCCTTCGAACCCCCCCTCAGCCTTAGAAATAAAAAAATAACATTAAACTCCATCCAAGGCAGACGTCTAACTTTCACATGAATAAATGATTTTTTAGATGGGTTGTTAATAAATAATTTCTAGCTTTAGAACCACAAGTTAGTCATTTCGGTTGCCTATCTTTCAGGATTAGGATTATATTCTTTAATCGATGGGGTGAATGACCTTATTAAAATACTCGTATAATTTCTTTGACAAAACGACCAAATTGCATGAACGTTCTTATTTGATTATTCAAGAGAATTTTTCTTCACCTGATTCTCAAAAAAAAAAAAAAAAAGCTAATAAAATAGATGATGACTTTTTTTTCCTCTACTTCTATGGTCTCAAATCAATCATAGACTCTAATCATAATTCTGGTGAGAATTTATGGTCAAAGTTTGATTTTATGATATTTCTTTGTTATTACGGACAAGGAGAAGGATATCCTTGAAAAAAAAAAAAAAAAATTCACATGATGGATTGAGAAAATCGCATTTTAATCACTTTATTGATGAGAATAATTTATTACAAAAATTGATCTCTTGACATTTTTTTTTTTTTTTTTTGGACAATCTTAGAAAAAAAATCCATATTCACATAGATATTCGATTATATGATAAATAGCTTTGGAAATAGAATGAATATCTAATAGAAGAAAATTCGATATCTTGGATGTAAGAAGAGCTCGAGTTGAGTGGATTCACAAACGGAAATCATAGACAGATGGAGGAGAGGGGCGAAAATAAAATAAGAAATGTTAAACTCTGTATCAAATTTAAATAAATTTATTTCCGGACGGCTAGCATTATACACGTAAAAAAAATATTTTTATAACTGCTTTGTCTTTCATAGAACAGAACCGAGGGGGGGGGGGGCAGTGGGTGCATGTACCCCGGGTGGCAGATATCAGGGGCGGCAATTAAAGAAATTAATTTACTAAAAAAAAAGGTAAAATGATATGAATTTTGTGTTAAGGAGGGGGCTGCAAATTATATTTTGGCCCTCCTTAAAAATCTCGTAGTTTCGGCCCTGAACAGAACAGAACTATCTGTTGTTTCTCACCATTTACATCCCAACCGTGGTGAAATTAAATAGAAATTTAGTGACTTGTAAAAAAATTAAGAAAATTATTTTTTTTGTTATCAAGCTAATACAGAAAAGAAAACAGTCGAAATAATTTTAAATTTTTTTTTTTTAATTTAAAAATGAATTTATTATTCATATTAATTAAGAAATTTTTAAAATACGCTTAGATGATTTATTTAAAAACCAACTGTCAAATTAGTTCAGGATTCTTACAATAGATGGCAGGCTAGTCTAACAGACAATATAATATTAGCCTATATCTAACCTATATTTATATATTTTTATACTTTTATAAAAGATACATAATATATAATAACATTTATAAAGTATTCATTGTTAAAAGATCAATGAAAATCAACCAAATGCATTAAATATTATTAGCTACCATTCTGACATCTCTTGGCAAATTTTCGTAATAGGTGTTTTTTTTTTTTTGCTTACTTTTTAAGACACAAGGCAAAAAAATGCGTAACAGCTTCGCTCGAACTCCACCTTTAAGGTGCGCGTCTCGAAAAGCCGTTAGAATTCGCCCTATTATTTCGAAACATGCGGTCCCCCCAAACTCCCCCCCCCCTTGCAAAATTTCGAGATTCGCAATCAGCTCAGTTAATTAATGATCTAATTTCAGATTTAATTAGTGGGTCAGATTCAGAATTAAAAGAGATTTTTTGGACGCTTATTGGGTACTCAATTGCTCTATTATTTCGTTAGTGACGTGGCATTTTCTACAAAAATTGCAGAGATTCATTACCGAGTTACTCTAGGCGGCAAGAGATGGCGTTAGTTTTTCCCTTAGGAATACAAGAGATTCATTCCATTTTATTTGAAAGTTTCCAGCTAATTAATTAAGGGTAAAAAATTAATTATTTTTTAACACAATGATTACTAATTTAATTATCTCTAAGATATAGAGCGAATTTTTTAAAAATATCTTTTCTTTAATGCGATTAATCTAAAAAAAAATTAATTTTTTCGAAAAAGGGCTTTTATAAGTTGTAGATATTTTAAATAGCTTTAATTTAAAAAAAAATTTGAGGTCTATAGCTCCAAAAGTATGGCCGCTGGAATCTCCCAAAATTAGCGCCCCTTAAGAATCAAATTTGCCCTCAATTTTTTCATAAGAAATTGTAATTAATTTCGCTAGTGCGCATACAGTATATTCTTAAAGGTAATTGGGCCTGACAAAGAATGATATCATCATTCATTTATTCATTCTAGTAAGTAAGATGAGTCACACCAGATTTTTAAATTTATTATGCAGTCTCTCTCCCAATATTCCATTAATTTGTACTAATTCAGCTCTTGAGTTTGAACTATCGGATATAAGGCTAATTGGGATCTTAATATTCGCCATTATTAACTTTGTGTGCACAAAATCTAATGAATGCCTTTTGTATGTAACGAAGAGAGAGAGAGAGAGAAGAGATAAAGACTGATAGTTTTATCTTCAATTCAACGCTCAAATCTCTTCAAAAGATTCCAACTTGAAGGAAACTTCTTGCAAATTTCACTTAAAGATTAATTAATTTCAGCGATATTTCTTTTAATAGTATGCGTTAAAAGATTTATTATTATTTTTTTTTTTATTAATCTGGGATAGCCTGACGATGACAAGAAAGAGATAAAAATTCTTAAATATTTGATGTGATAAAAACAACAGAATTATATAATAAAAAGTAATTCCTCTTACATCAGACCAGCTGAAAACAAATTAGCAATTCGAATAGTAGCTAATATGCTGAATAGGAAATAACAATATGATATATCGATTGTCAAAAGAATACATTTTATTTTATAATAAAATTCTGTTGCAGACAAATTTGACGAATATTTAATGCATTTGGTTGATTTTCATTGATCTTTTAACAATAAATACTTTATAAATGTTATTATATATAATTAGTATCTTTTATAAAAGCATAAAAATATATAAATATAAGCCAGATATAGGCCAAAAGGGGATCAGCTGTTAGACTAGCCTGCCATCTATTACAAGAATGTTGAACTAATTTGACAGTTGGTTTTTAAATAAATCATCTAAGCTTATTTTAAAAATTTCTTAATTAATATGTGATTAATAATAACAATAAATTCATTTTTAAATTTAAAAAAAATTAAAGATTATTAGGACAGATTGTTTTTTTGTATTTGCTTGATAACAAAAAAATTAATTACGATAATTTTTTATTCACTCCACTCCACACATTACACTGTCTTTTCGGCAACTCAGGATTTAAGACTTTTACGATAACCGTTATTTAATAATATATTTTTATTTGGGATCAGGCATTCTTTTTAAGCCATTTGGTATAATTGGCTAAATAAAATCATCGGCTGCCTGGAGACCGAACCCGGACGTTGGTATACGAGGTTAGCACCTAACCTCTACACAACCCGGAGAGCACGATAATTTTTTAATAAGTCATTAAAAAAATTATAGCTCGATGTCCCAATAATCTCTTATAAATTTAATTCATTTAAAAAAAATCGCATTGAAAAATTCCTTATAATAGTCTAGTTTTTTTTTAAAGAACGTTTAGACGTCGCTCCTGAACCCCCTTAAAGATAATTTGAATCAGGAGGTGAAATATAATCATTATTATTACCTACCCCCCCCCCCCCTTGAATGCGCCAGTAACTCTCCGCCCAGGGGCGGATTAATGAAATTTTGTCGGGGGGGGGCGGTTTTTTTTTTTTTTTTTTTTTTTAAGGACTCGTCGATATCTATGGCGATTTAGACCCCTTTCCTATTGATTTAAATTGATTTGTAACAAATTCAATTGAAAATAAAGAGCGGAAATCATAATTTCTTTAGATTACTAGTTTTTATAAAGTTTTGAATTTCTTCTCGGGGGGGGGCGATCGCCCCCCTCGCCCTCCCCCCTTTAATCCGCCGCTGTCTCCGCCTCGCCCACACCAAAACCTCCCTGCAGAGATTATTTTCCAATTCTCGCCCTCTCCCTCCCTGGTCCCCCTCCCTGCAACCGCCACTGCTCTGAATGTCACTCTAGATTTATTTATTAATTTTCTTAATTAATTATTTTTGAAGCCTACTTTTTGAAAGAATCTTCTAAAGTGCTTGTCTATCCTTTGAGGGTTTAATTAAAACAACTCTAATTCCTCTCTTTGTATATATGGATGTTTTTATTTTCCAATTCCCGCCCTCTCTCTCTCTATGTATAAATTATTTACAAATGACTGGCACTCTCTGGCCGATTTCACGGCTCATAGCCAGCGGATCTCCAACATATTGTTAGAAGAGAAAGAAGTCCCCCTTCTCTCTCAGCCAATTATTCATCGGGTCAATAATCTGGAATTTTTAATTAGAGAGAAGGAATTGCAAATAAAAAATTCATGAATAACTCTAAAAGTAGAGTTTATTTATTTATTTGCTAAAATGATTTCTGTTTATTGAATCTTGTTTACTTTGATAAAGAGATATACTTGCTTTGACTGAGTGACTTTCTTATGGAAAATAGTATAAATAAAATACACAAGTGGTGGTCACACAAATTTAATTCAAAAAGGCCAAAGCAAAAAAAAAAAACGTTATACGTACTGTAGGTATATAAATAAATATAAAATGTCTGTTGGGGGATGAGGGAGAAAATAAAATAGAACCATCGCGTGATTTCTTTACTAAGTTTCAAAGCTAAAAAAAATAGCAAAAAGCAAATGAAATATTTAAAATATTTAGTTGAATTATCCCTTTAAGGGGGAACGATAGCGAAGTGGTTACGCATGTTTTTCCCGCTAAGATGGCGTTGTGTGTCATTAAAAGTATGCCCAAATATCAAGTAATTCAAAAATTTGCCAAGAGATGTCAGAATGGTAGCTAATAATATTTAATGCATTTGGTTGATTTTCATTGATCTTTTAACAATAAATACTTTATAAATGTTATTATATATTATGTGTCTTTTATAAAAGCATAAAAATATATAAATATAGGCCAGATATAGGCTAATACGATATCGGCTGTTAGACTAGCCTGCCATCTATTGCAAGAATGCTGAACTAATTTGACAGTTGGTTTTTTTAAATTAATCATCTAAGCTTATTTTAAAAATTTCTTAATTAATATGTGATTAATGATAACAATAAATTCGTTTTTAAATTTAGAAAAAATTAAAGATTATTGGGACAGATTGTTTTTTTGTATTTGCTTGATAACAAAAAAATTAATTACGATATTTTTTTGTTTTATACAAAAAAAGTGCCCAGAGTAATAATGTTGTGATTTAAATAAAGAGGTAGATCTTTTTACTTGCAAGATGGCGGTCTTATCTCAATTTCTGTCATAATGGCGCTTGGTTCCTTTATGCATAACATCGTCCATATAGTGAGGGCAAGAAGTATTATAAATATTGTTAATTTTGAAAATTCCTGTTGTTGTTGTTGATATGTTTTTTCTTTCTATATTATTGATCCACCTGTCGAGATGGTTTATATTTTTTTTTTCTTTTATATTTCCCATATCTTTTTACAGTTGTTTTAACATTTCACCATCACCTCTCTCTCTCTCTCCCTTCTTTATTTAAGATTCTCTCTCTCTCTCTCTCTTTCTTCGAGTGGTCAAGTGGGCTCAAAATGCTTTTATATACAGCACCTTTTCTCCCTTTACCTCCTGGAAAATGGATGAATTGAAGGGAATTTTTATTGAAGCTCAAAAACTTTTTAGTAAGAGATTAGCATCAAAATTCAATCAAAATAGAATTAATTTGTTAATTACTAGCTGAATAGCTCGAAGTGGGCGTCGTCCTTTTTGAAATTAATTAAATTAATTAGACTTATTAAATTTTATAATTTAATAATTATATTTATAAATAAAAGGTTCGAGCGAGCTTTGGCGGGGGGGGGGGGTGTTAAGGATTTGTTTTCATATTTAAATGGTCACTATATTTATTTTGAAACTTTCATGTTGAAATTTACTTTTAAATGAATTAAATTCATAAGAGATTATTGGGACATCGAGCTATAATTATTTTAATGGCTTATTAAAAAATTATCGTAATTAATTTTTTTGTTATCAAGCAAATACAAAAAAACAATCTGTCCCAATAATCTTTAATTTTTTTTTAATTTAAAAATGAATTTATTGTTATTATTAATCACATATTAATTAAGAAATTTTTAAAATATGCTTAGATGATTTATTTAAAATTCAACTGTCAAATTAGTTCAGCATTCTTGCAATAGATGGCAGGCTAGTCTAACAGATGATATAGTATTGGCCTATATCTGGCCTATATTTATATATTTTTATGCTTTTATAAAAGATACATAATATATAATAACATTTAGAAAGTATTTATTGTTAAAAGATCAAGGAAAATCAACCAAATGCATTAAATATTATTAGCTACCACTTTGACATCTCTTGGCAAATTTTTGAATTACTTGATATTTGGGAATACTTTTTATGACACACAACGCCATCTTAGCGGGAAAAACATGCGTAACACCTTCGCTCCCGAGGCCCCTTAAATTATATTTTATTTAAGTATTTAAATGGCATACCACACACATTGCCAACTAGCTTCTTAAATTCAGCCAATCTTTGACTAAATCATCTTTAATATTTAAAGCCGGACTATTCTCGCTATGATACGAATATCCGATATGGATTTTGAAAATATTATTTTTGTTATGAATAAAAAAAAAAAAATTGATAGTATTATAAATCTATATATTTTATGATTCTTATGATTTGCACAAAGAATTTTTGAAGATGTGATCTGAAATCTCCCTAGAGATGCGTCACCCAAAAAGAAAGATTTATTATCGGTGGGTAATCTCTTTTTTTCATCTCTCTCTCGCTCTTCCTATTCCCCATATGACTACAAAACAGAGAAATGTAAATTTGACTGTCCGCAAGCAGACGAGTCTGAGCATTTGTCATCGCAACCTGAAAGGTCCAAAAGGGAAGGAGAGAAAATCTCTCTACCTCTCGTGCAGGATGTGAATTAGTCAATTAACTGCATAATAGAGATGGAAAAGACGACTCTGACTATAGTCAACTTTTACTGAAAATAATCGAGTTGAAACTCTTTCGAGTCGATTAGAATCGATTCTCACTGGACGACTTCGACTTTTTTCTTACAATACAGTATCCAATGGTAATACAGTTTGTAACGTTTTCATAGATTGACTTTCATCTTTCTTTTTAAAACCTACACATAACACACCAATCAACACGCTTTCCAAGATCGGTTAGTGAACATATGTGGCATTCTTAATTCCTAAATTTTAATGTTTTATTTTGATTCTCAACTTTCATATTTTATTTTAATGTTCGGTGCCATATCACGTGCAAATTTCTGGATAGAATATTCTTTTATAATAATATTGAAAACAATATTTGTGTGGGTTGTATTTAATAAAATGTTTAAATACTTAATAAATCTGATATTATAAATAAATTAATCTATATATCTTCTAAGCACGAGTTATTGAGTTTTTAAAAAGTCGACTTTCAGAAATGATTAATCGATTCCGAGAATCGGAAAATATCAAGTCGATTCCAAAATCGAATTTTCGAGTGCCTTTTCCATCCCAACTGCATAACTCGCCTTCGGAGGGCGCTTTCTGTTCTGTGTTTCATTTCCGACAAAATTATTGTCTTTCAACCTTCAAATGTTAAACTAAATGAGTGAACTATAATATTTTGTTTCAGTTTTAAGCGGGGATGCAGAATTCAAAAGCTCATTTCTCTCTTATGGCTAGAAAATGCACATTTAGCTACAACTCCCACATCCATTATTTTCCCTGTTGATGATCCCAAATCTACATAATTTACTTTCTAATTTTTGAATGGAAAACACTATAATTTTATTTCTATTTTCTATTTGAAATTAGTTTGGGATTATATACATGTCTAATAATAATAGAAAATTAATGTTTAATATTGATATTTAAATTTTATGTTTAATAATATCTCTTCTCTACATATAATTCCATATTATATTTATTTTATTTCTATGCAAATTTATTAAGTATACTTAAAAATATTGACAAAGTTAATATTAAAGGAATAATTGAAATTAGTCGAGTCGTAGTCCGAATGTATTTAGATGCCTGATGTTTGTAAAAAAAAAAAAGGAACAATATAAAATCACTCTAAATTTGATCTTTTGTAAATTTCTTTGAAATCGGAACAACCTTTTGATAAATGTAATAATTGGTTGCCTATCTACAAGAGCAAAATATCAATATCTTTTAGAACATGTTCCAAAACTTATTGATTTGATAAATATGAAAAATAAGATCAGCTAGTAATTATTGCATTTATTAAAGCCTACTAGGTTGATGTTTCGATCTTGGTAAAGACCATCTTCAGAGATATAACACAACCACGACAACAAGGATAATTTATCAAGGGTTGTTAAGTCATAATTTTTTTATCAAAGTCGCGTACCTCGATTAAAACGTCAGTCCCTTGGCTTATGTTAAATTTTAAAAATATCTAATATTATAGGGGGTCCCCTTTGGAACTTTTACGTATTTTAAAAAGTTTTTTTCCAATTCTTATGAAGTATTGTATTTATTTACGATTCTATATTGTGTATAAAATATCCAAATATGAGATTAAAATTTTGAAAAATAACCTCAAGCAGTCAACATTTAAAATACACAGGGCCTATAGAAATTTTGAATCAATTTACTTTTTTACTTTTTTTTTACTAATGAAATGTAAGTGGTCAAGTTAATTAAGGTGCTATGGGAAACTAAATATATGTCGACACAAAAAAATCTGGTGTGACAGGCACGGTACACAACTTTTTCTACATTATTAACGTTTTGATCGCTTAGTAGCCGAAAAGGCCAAAATAAAAAAAAAAAGTTTCGATATTCTGTGGAGATCATATTCAAGTTTATACCAGCTAATTTTATTACACATGTCTGTCGGCTTTAGAACCTTAACCAATCGGCGGGGATGGGGTTATAAAGAATAAATTCATACCAATACTAATACAATATATATATATTTTTTTTTTGAGATTTAATCCCCATATTTCCCACCCACAGCATAAAGTCTATTCTTAATAATGAAAAAAATATTATCAATATATAACAAAAAAATAAACAAAACGAAGAATTCTATATATGGTAAATATAAAGGGAAGAAAATAAATGAAAAGATTATTTTTTTTGAGTATTCTCTAACAATATTATTGCATTGAATAGGATAAGGATCTTAGTATTATTTCCTCTCTTTTTTTATTTATAATATTTGACTTTCTTTTTTAGAAAAAAAAAGAATCAAATCTGCCTTTTTTCAAGAGGTTCTTGACCAGTCCTTTGACATGGCCGGCCGAAATATAGCTATATATATTTCTTTCTTTCTTTCTTTGATTAAATTCAACCTGAACTACGATATATTCATTTTTTAATATCTTTTTTTTTTCTTTTTCACTAAACTGGAAACGATTTTTTGAGTTATTATTTTGTTATATTGCTATTTCTATTTTTAATGTAATATGGGAACAAAATTTTAATTCTTTTGAATATAGCAAAAAAAAGTTTTAATATTTCTCTTTCACTCACTGTACTTTAAAAAAAAAAAAAAAAAAAAACTAGACTATTATAAGGAATTTTTCGATGCGTTTTTTTTTTAATGAATTAAATTCATAAGAGATTATTGGGACCTCGAGCTATAATTTTTTTAATGATTTATAAAAAAATTATCGTAATTAATTATTTTGTTATCAAATAAATACAAAAACACAATCAGTCCCAATAATCTTTAATTTTTTTTAAATTTAAAAATGAATTTATTGTTATTATTAGTCACATATTAATTAAGAAATTTTTAAAATAAGCTTAGATGATTTATTTAAAAACCAACTGTCAAATTAGTTGAGCATTCTTGCAATAGATGGCAGGCTGATCCCCTAATAGCCTATATCTGGCCTATTATTATATATTTTTATGCTTTTATAAAAGAGACATAATATATAATAACATTTATAAAGTATTTATTGTTAAAAGATCAATGAAAAATCAAAATCAAAAAAAAACCAAATGCATTAAATATTATTATCTACCATTCTGACATCTCTTGGCAAACTTTTTATTTACTTGATTTTTTGGGCATACTTTTTATGACACACAAAGTTCTCTTATCGAGAAAAACATGCGTAACACCTTCGGTCCTATTCCGCCTTAATAGGTCTTTTTTTTTTTTTCTCATTCACACTCACATTCACACACACATTCACACAGTCTTTTCGGCAACTGAGGCCATTTAAGACTTTTTACGATAATCAGTATGTTTAATATATCAATTGTGGGGTCCAGGCATTTTTATTTAAATCATTTGGTATCCAAATGCCTTAAATAAAATTATCGGACTGCCTGGGGTCCGAACCCGAGACGTTCGGTATAGAAGGTAGGCACGCTACCAACTACTCCAAGCCCCTTGGGCTTAATAGGTCTTAATTGTTTACGTTCCTGAATATATCAAGTTAAATTGATCCCTCCTTTGTTTATTATTATATTTGTATTTATGTTATTAAAAAAAAAAAATTAACAAGACCTTTTTGTATTATTTTTGAACATTGTATTTTAGTGTGTCTCTCAAAAACGTTTTGTTTGCATCATCAGCGGATGTATGACGAAAAATATATTAGAAAATACCTGTTAACAGATTTATTTATTTATATTTCAACAATTTCTCTTTCTCAAAAAAAAAAAAAAATCAATTTATTTTTTATATATCAGAAAGATCTCGGTTTATTTATACAAATACCCAGCAGCTAAGATTGGAATCCCCCATAACATTTTCAATAATCTCAAATACATTTGTTGCGAAAATGAGATTTTTTTAACACAACAAAAAAAAAAAAATGGATTTATTCAGAGATAAAAACGGAGTCTCTTAATCAAAACATCAACTCTATTTTTCAGACGTTCGTCTTCTGATAGGTCTATTTAATAACTACTAGCCCTATTTCCATATGAGTGATAGAGTGAATCGATTCCTCGAAGGAGGGAAAGCTCATTTTTTCAACTTGACTGAAAGGAGTGAGGTGGGGGGATTTTATTTAGACCTTCTAGGTGATATATGCCCCCCGAGCCGCCTTTCGGTTTGATAGGCATTCTGCACGCGAGGAAAGGATAGTAACGTCAACGGGAATGCATTGATGCCTGCCTACTGCCAGTAGATATTCCCTTGGATAATTATTGATGAATCTATCTAACAAATAAATCGTCGCCTTTAAATAAATATTTAAATGGAGGATTTTGTATACAGGCCTATTTTGGGGCAGTGCAAAAGTTCGTGCAGAGTTTTGATAGGTGGAGTTTGCAATTTCTACTGTTATGTGTATATCATATATCGTTGGAAAGGTGACGTCTTCAGTTGTCATTTAACCTTCGTTCCCAAAAGGCTTTCGAAAAAAAAATACAATTTTTAACGAAAATTTCTACACAATGTATGTAAAATTACAATACATGCTCAATTTTTCGAAGAAAATTCTAATTTTAAAATGTTTTTTTTTTTTTGTTGTAAATATTTGAAAATTTGTAAATTTAGTATTCCAAAACACACTAAAATTAGGATTTTTTTTTTACAGTGTATGTGACTTTTACTCTTCCAACTTTTGCGCTGACCCATTATTGTTAAATCATCGAATTGAAATGAGCATTTCGTATAAAAAGAGAATGAAAATTTATTATTATTATAACTACAAAATTTTCATAAAATAAATTAATCATTTTTCTTATTAGAAAATAAATTTTAAAATTTCCTCTCTCACTTACGATAAGATATTTCACCGTTCTTATCTTTTTTTTCCATCTTATTTACTCTTAAAAAAAAATAGAGAACAATACAAAGATGATCGTTCTTTATTAGATAGCGTTTAAAATGTCATTAAGATTAGAAAAACAGAATAGCGAAAAAGAGGGGGGGGAAGGAGGGGGGAGATACACTTTTAATAAGATTTGTCATTAAAAGTTATTAAACTTTTTATAGTTATTGTTTTTATTTGATCTCGTAAAAGAAGAGCAAACGCCAACCCTAAACGACGACGATGAGAGAGAGAGAGAGAGAGCACACACAACACACACCGACCGACGACGACGACGAATATGCAAGAAGCCTTTATCTTGGAATAAAGATGAAAGAGGAGTTTTAAAAGATAACAATTTTATAGGCGAGAGTCGCTTAATCGAAAAATTCGAGAGATCCATCAGCCATATTGCTACTCAAGAGATGGAGGGGAGAGGGGGGAGTTTAATCATTCTCTCCCCCTTCCACCTTCTTTCTAGGAGAGAAAATTGCCAGATAAAAAGGGAAAAAGGAATTTCCTGATTCAATCGTCTAACGCGAAATATGAATATCTAAAATTAACATTCATTTTTATTTAAATCTAGAGCTCCTTTTTTTTTTTAATAAATGCTCTTTTGAAACTTTTTTTTTTCATTTGATGATAAAAAAAATACTATATGAAGAGGTTTTTTTTAATATTTATTTACTACCTGAATGACAATAATAAAAAAAAAAAATTTCAAACTAAATATAAGTGAACTTGTCACACCATAATTTTTGTGTCGATATTAGAATTCAAGATACAAATGAACTACCATTCAGAGATTAATAATTTTTATCCTTGTTCAATAATTTGTTTTCTATCTCCATTTACTTTTATTTAATTATTTATTTCGGCATTAGAGGCTAATTGAATCGTTTATTTCAGAAACCACCTAAGTGCGCTTTTTTCAACTTTCGTAAAACTAAAGAAAACTGTTTTGCAGCTTAAGTATAGGTCTAGTCTTCTTCAAATATTTTTTTATCAAATACATGCTAGACGCAATTGATTTGTTTTTCCAGAAGGCGAAGGTTCCAGAATATGGATATCTCGCTTTTTGGAAGGTCTTTCAGGTTTTCAAAAGACATTAAATACTTGGGACTCAGAATAGACAATAGGTTAACTTGGAGGGCACATACTGGGTATACCTCTAGGATTGCGAGCGAGGGCGTCAGGAGTTTGTACCCTTTGATTGGGAGGCATGTTCCGCTAAGCTCTTTGCTAAAAACAAGGGCTTACACCTCCATTATTAGGCCATTCCTTGAATGGGGAAGCGAAGTGTGGTTTCCGAGGGCAGCAATGTCAAATCAGTTAAAAATCCTGAGAGTCGACACCAAGGCCTTGAGAATGATTGCAAATCCACCTCCTGGGATCAATAATCAAGAAATCAGTGTAGGTCTTGGTGTTGAGTCTCTGAGGGATAAAATTCTTAGACGCACGCACTCAATGGGATTGGAATAGAAACTTGTTTATAATTTTTTATGAGGTTTTTTTTAAAATTTTCCCTTTTTTTAAAAAACATGTACAAATTAAAACAAATGGCTATGTAGTATCAAGGATGCTCTTTGGCGCAGTTCTGCGGGTGGGAGTATTTAAACATGTGATAAATATGTACGATGTACCATGTATGTCTTGTATGTATATGCGAATTTTAAATAAATAAATTTTATTATTATTATTAAAGATGTATTTACCTTTAAATTGTACAATAGCACAAAAAAAAACATGAAATTTTGTCGCTTAGGTGGTTTCTGAAATAAACGATTCAATTAGATCTTGTCTCTATTTATTTCATTTGATTGGTAGCACTTTTTGTTCAACAGGAACAGCTCCAATTTTGACAAAGTAACGAGAAGTTTCGGAAAAATTTTATTTTCATATTTTTTGCCTGCTCCTACACGTTTTCCTGTTGTATAAATAAACAGCCACTCACTTCATTGGTTTATATATTCAAATACATAAGTTTATCCAAATGTAATAAATAAAAAATTTATCCCCCATCCCCCCTGTGGCCGAGAGGCTAGACGTATTGACAAATGTCAATATTGAAAGTCTTAAAGCTAAGGTGCATGGGTTCGGATCCCAGCCACTTCGATGAATATTTATTTGTTTAGAATACCAAATATAGTATAAATAAATGTGCCTGGATATGTCCTAAGATGCCGAAAAGAAAAAAAAAGATTTATCTTTCTATAATATAGTCTAATAATATAAATAATAATAATTAAAATATAGAAAATAATAAACATAGTCAACCAAACTGCTAATAAAAATTACAACAATGAAGAAAACGAAAAAAGTACAAAAAGTTTTATTATTATTTATTATTAATTTTCTGTTTTTACGGTTGTGGCACTCAAATTTGACTTCATGGGCGGGCAACCCCTTCCCCCTTCCCTTTAGCATTCTGAATATAAATTAATATATGGGTCCGCCACCGGACTCAACTCAAGTCAAGTCAGGCCCCGGTGTGAACGCACCTTTAAGGCTCTAACAGACAGAACGCGAAATTCGCGTCGCTCAGGCTACGCGCGTATTTCGCGGCGAAAGGCGTTTTTGCTAAGCCACACAGGAAGCGTAATCTGGGCTTACGATCGGGTATTGTGTATATGTTTCAACAACCTTTATTTAATGAATTTATAAATATTTTATAAATAAAGTATTATATTACGAAAGAAATAGAATATCATTGCAAAATTAGATTTTATTTAAATCTTATTTTATTAATGATAACTTTGATTAAATATTTTTCGAGGCTTGTAAATTAGAATAAGATAATACTATTCAATTACCTCGATTCGGTATTTTTACTAATCATAGATTGGCTGCCAAGAAAAAACATATTTTATTATTTACTTTTATTTAGTTAGAGGCGAAAAAACAAGTGTTTTTAACTCTATAAGTTTTTTTATTTCATTACTCATCTTGATGATTCGCCTGTTCGCGCGAAGGAGTTGTAATTTTGTACAACTCGAAAAAAGCTGTCGCGCGAAAGAGAGCGTTTACGCCGCGTAAGTTCGCCCCCTGTGTGACGGGGATGATACAGTCTTGCCTTATACAACATTTCGCGGCCTTTCGCGGCGTTGAAAAAACGCCAAGCGACGCGAATTTCGCGTTCTGTCTGTTAGAGCCTTTAATGTTAAATAAATAAATTATTGCAACAAAAAAAGCTGGTGTTAACATTCGCGGATTTAATTCCCCTATCAAAGCATAATGTTTCAACTAGAGCCAACGGTTAACTTTTTTATTTTCCAACTCACGATTGTGAGAAAATTAATTAAGTTAAGAGGAAGTAGTGTGCTGTGCGGTTAGCCATACCAGATTTTTTAATGAAAAATTGGTTTCTCTTATTTTTATATATATGATACATTATCATCATTTTTTTTTCTCATTTAAACGTTAGTTAATTAAAAATCGGCCTCCATCTGGATGGACTCTTCTTCTGCTGAATCGCTGTGAAATAATATAACTTATCATATTTTTTTTTGTATTTTTTTTAATTACATAAATGAAATCCTTTTAATTTAATTTCCGTTCCGTTCTCTCACTTTTCATATTTTCTTTTGATTAGTATTTGATCAAATCGTTGAAAGCTTATAGGATCCTAATAAGCAAATAATTGCAGTTGATTTCCGCTTGCTATATGGAGCAGAAGATTTTCGTATATCATTGGGTTTCGATGTAAATTTAATTTGATTTTCGGTTAAACGGAAATAAATACAAGCGGAGTTAGTTACGTACGTGTTGTAGAGACTAACATGATCTCTCTCTCTCTCTCTCTCCGTCGATAAGCAAATAAAATCTAGCTATTTACTTTTAACGAAATAAAAAAATATCTTCATCACAATAGGCTAAAAATTGTATGGGTTAGGAAATAGTTATCAAGCAGGCATTTAAATATTTGGCTAGAGTATACTTTTTATGACACACTACGCCATCTTATCGGGAAAAACATGCGTAACACCTTCGCTCCCGTTCCCCCTTAATAGGCCTACATATTATAAATACAAAAAAAAAAGATTGAGAACTATACAGTTCTATGAAGCCTAAAAGTTTACAAATTGTGAACTCATGTCGTTTTGATTATGTGATATCATGAATGCATAAGTGAATCTATCTGTTGACTGATGTTTCGTTTATGATATCACTGGGTAAATTGTCCCAAGTTTCAAAGATGCTGTTGGTGATTTTTAGGGTCCGACCGAAACAAGATTTTCAGCCGAAACCGAAACCGAAACCGAATATTCGGCCTCAACCTTAGTTTCGGCCGAAACCGTAACCGAAACCGAAACTTGTATTTCCTATAAAAAATTTTTTTCATTTTACCTTTTTTTTTTTGAATTTTTTTTTCCCTCTCGTGAAAATCATTTTACCTTTTTTTAGGGAGACTAAATTTTTTTTCTCCCTCAAGTGCAAATTATTTGACCTTTTTTTTTTTTTTTGCATGCGAGTCTCATCCCATTTTTTCAGACTCTGGTTTCGGCCGGCCGAAAGGTTCGGCCACTTTTTGGCCGAAACCGAAACTACGGCCGAAACCATGATTTTTGGCCGAAACTGGCCGAAACCGTAACCGAAACCGAATATTCGGTCGGTTCCTAGTGATTTTTTTTTACTTAAGTTGCAAGTCTCGAGGCACTAATTTTAAGAATTTCCAGCGGCCACCCGACTAGAAATTTTAATGTGAGACCTATTGGGGCCTCATTGGGTTGCCCATTAGGGACGTACATTGGGATGTCACGCAAAAACCAATCTGGCCCTAATTGGGCAATCCCACTTGGGCCCCGATGAGGAAGTCCCAAAGAGGTCCCAAAGAGGCACCCCATCCCCTAGCCTCATAGGGAAATCCCTATGTGGCCCCATAAAGATCCCTCAGGGATGTCACGCAAAAGCCAATCTGGCCCTAATTGGGCAATCCCACTTGGGCCCCGATGAGGAAGTCCCAAAGAGGTCCCAAAGAGGCACCCCATCCCCTAGCCTCATAGGGAAATCCCTATGTGGCCCCATAAAGATCCCTCAGGGATGTCACGCAAAAGCCAATCTGGCCCTAATTGGGCAATCCCACTTGGGCCCCGATGAGGAAGTCCCAAAGAGGTCCCAAAGAGGCATCCCAACCCCTAGCCTCATAGGGAAATCCATAAGTGGCCCGTCCTTCAGTTGTCATTTTTATAAAGTTGATCCTTAAATAAATAAAAATAAATAAATACATTGCCTGAAAATGATTTAGCATATGATGATTAGGAAATTCAAGATGAAGAAAGTGAATTAATTTCTATTTCGCTTCAATTAAATTCTTAATAAAAGGAAAATCAAATAATTCTATAAATCAAATAATATTTGTTTTGATATCAATTTTCTTTAATTTGAGAATAAGATTACATATCTTTAAAAATTTTTTAAAAATTCCATTTTCTCTTTGTGTCGATATCAATATTTCTTGAGATTCGTTACTAAAATTGTTTAAAAAGATATGGATGTAAAAATAAGTTTATATCTCTAAAATAAATCACATTAATTTTTTTTACCTTGACTATCTATCTATAGTATTACCATCAGCTATCACATGTGGGAAAATATTTTTCCTTTCGCAAAAAATTTCTTTTAGTTCTCTGGAAATGTGAAAAATAAATAAATTAATTTTATAAATTTATAATCTTTTTTTAATTTATCTATTTACCTTTCAAAAGGACATTTAATAAATAAAGTTGATATTATGTTCCTTGTATTCATTTATCAAAATTAAAGAGGCTTCTTCAGGCCAATGCGTTCTTACGTCTAAAATTTCTAATGAATATAATTGAAAGAATTAAATAGATTAAAATATTACATAAATAAAAAAAAAAAAAAAATTAAAATTAAAATAGCAGCAAACGATCACAAGCTTTTTTTTCGATATTAATTATGTTTCCAAGGAGATTGAGAGAAAATGGCGACAGTTTGAAAGGTGGTCATCTACTAAAGCTTTGGCGCTGTGATCGCCCTGCACAATTCCATTGGGTCGGAGGCATGCCGAATAGGGAATTCCCTATAAGGGCCCAATTATAACCCAATCGGGAAATTCTCAGGAAAAATAAAATAACTTATAATCACTTTCGCGCAATTGGGTTCTGGGTAGAAAAATATGCAGAAAAGTTCAAGCTTGAAACGAACAAAGGGCAAAATGTGTAAATTATACTGCAATGACAAGCGAAACGAACAAACCTAATTTCTAATTTTTAAATATTAAGTGATGCGTTATATGTAAGAAATGACATCTATTGAGCCTCGCGACTCCAATCCTCATCATCTACGCATGCGCGAACACTGGATTTTATTTATTCCAAATAAGATACTACAGCAAATATTTTGTATAAGTTTTTATTTTAATGTTGGGATTTCCCATTTAGGTCCCACACAGAACCCAATTGGGAGAAACTGACTATAAGTTATTATATTTTTCCTGGGGATTTCCCGATTGGGTTCTAATTGGGCCCTTATAGGGATTTCCCTATTGGGCATGCCTCCTTGGGACCCCATGAGGTCCAGATGTATATGCTGGGTGATTCCAAAGTAATTTCTAGACGTGAAATTTTTATTTTTATATTGGGATTTCCCGTTTAGGTCCCACACAGAACCCAATTGGGAGAAACTGACTATAAGTTATTTTATTTTTCCTGGGGATTTCCCGATTGGGTTCTAATTGGGCCCTTATAGGGATTTCCCTATTGGGCATGCCTCCTTGGGACCCTATGAGGTCCAGATGTATACTCTGGGCGTTCCCAAAGCAATTTCTAGTCGGGCATAATTTTGAAGCTATCGACCTCAAATTTTTTTTTTTAATTAAAGCTATTTAAAATAATATCTACAACTTTTAGAAGCCCTTTTTTTGATTTTCGAAAAATAAAAAACAATTTAGCATAATCAGATTAAAATAAAAGATATTTTTAAAAAACCGCTCTATATCTTATAGATCATTTTTTTACTTTTGGACTTGGCACTTTTGTAAAAAAAATTAACGCCATTGAGTAAGGGATTCCATATAACAATAATACCGGAAGGAAATATAAATTTCTCGTATTAATAAAATAATACTTCCTTGTTTATATTTTATTTATATCAAATAAAATAAAAATGTTTTCTTCCTAAAAGAACTAGGGCAAAAGAAAGGGAAAAAAATTGTACTAACAGTTACGTATTTATCTCCTCTTGAAAAAGGAATCTTATATCTTATTT
This sequence comes from Euborellia annulipes, assembly GCA_023213315.1. NCBI lineage: Eukaryota > Metazoa > Arthropoda > Insecta > Dermaptera > Anisolabididae > Euborellia > Euborellia annulipes. The sequence goes on from JAKCPI010030965.1 coordinate 25,561, forward strand.
TTCTTTTCTTTTGTGGTTTTCTTAAGGAATGAAAGAGTTTACATAAACACTTGAAGCCCTAAGGATAATATTCGTAAAATAATTAGAACAATGGGATCTCAAAACAAAAAACTTGTCTGGATATTATTTTTTAACATTAAAGGCCTTTATTTATTTAATTAGGCCTTATAATCAAACAACGTTTCTGCCATCAAGATTGGGAAAGTAGATATTGAAATAATAATGCTTGTTATGGAGGTATATTAATTTAATACACTATACAGCCAACGTTTCGGGAAATGCCTCCCTTCTTGGACTTTGAACAATGCAAAAGGAAACTACAGGTGTATATTGATATTAAATTATAGCCTGAATGTACCTCTATAACAAACATTATTATTTTATATTAAAACATGCTAAAAAAAAAAATAGGTGGCTTATATGGCTTAGCAGAACATAAATGATG
>JAKCPI010030966.1:0-22017 GCA_023213315.1 Euborellia annulipes
ATTTTATTTTTCCTGGGGATTTCCCGATTGGGTTCTAATTGGGCCCTTTATAGGGATTTCCCTATTGGGCATGCCTCCTTGGGACCCTATGAGGTCCAGATGTATACTCTGGGCGTTCCCAAAGCAATTTCTAGTCGGGCACAATTTTGAAGCATCGACCAAATTTTTTTTTTTAATTAAAGCTATTTAAAAAATAATATCTACAACTTTTTAGAAGCCCTTTTTTTGATTTTCGAAAAATAAAAACAACTTAGCATAATCAGATTTAAAATAAAAGATATTTTTAAAAAACCGCCTCTATATCTTATAGATCATTTTTTTACTTTTGGACTTGGCACTTTTGTAAAAAAAAATTAACGCCATTGAGTAAGGGATTCCATATAACAATAATACCGGAAGGAAATATAAATTTCTCGTATTAATAAAATAATACTTCCTTGTTTATATTTTATTTATATCAAATAAAATAAAAATGTTTTCTTCCTAAAAGAACTAGGGCAAAGAAAGGGAAAAAAATTGTAGTAACAGTTACGTATTTATCTCCTCTTGAAAAAGGAATCTTTATCTTATTTTTCTTTTCTTTTGTGGTTTTCTTAAGGAATGAAAGAGTTTACATAAACACTTGAAGCCCTAAGGATAATATTCGTAAAATAATTAGAACAATGGGATCTAAATGTCTGGATATTATTTTTTAACATTAAAGGCCTTTATTTATTTATCGAGGCCTGATAATCAAAAACGTTTCTTCCATCAAGATTGGGAAAGCTTGGTGTAGATATTGAAATAATAATGCTTGTTATGGAGGTATATTCATTTAATTCCACTATACAGTCAACGTTTCGGGAAATGCCTCCCTTCTTCAGGACTTTGAACAATGCAAAGGCAAACATACAGGTGTATATTGGAATTAAATTATAGCCTGAATATACCTCTATAACAAACATTATTATTTTATATTAAAACATGCTAAAAAAAAAAATAGGTGGACTTATATGGCTTAGCAGAACATAAATGATGAGAAAATGTTGACTTAATGATTTTTGATTGTAAGTTTACGATATATAAATATATGACCGTTCGTCTGTCTGTCCTAGATATCTTCATAACCAGTAAGAATTTTAAATCACAATTTTAAAAGTCCAAAAAGAACTTTGTAAAAATTTATTTTTTATTTTTTAAGGTTTTGTTGGACATTTAGATTCCCATTTCTATTTATTTCAATTTTTTTTGCCTGGGACGGGATGCGAACTGGCTAGGGGCGAAGCCCGCCGAATGGGAAATAAGAAAAAAATACTTAAATATTAAATTTAGTGAAATAGAGTTTCACAGTGGTGAACAGTGATTGACTAAAAGTTTTCGATAAGTGAAAAAAAAGTGAAAATGCATTTTATATTAAGGTGCGCGTCTCGAAAAGCCGTTAGAAGCCGATCAGTACCGAGTTACTCTAGGCGCCAAGAGATGGCGTTAGTTTTTCCCCATAGGAAAACAAGGGAATTATTCCATTTCATTTGAAAGTTTCTAGCTAATTAATTAAGGGTAAAAAATTAATTATTTTTTAACACAATGATTACTAATTTAATTATCTATAAGATATAAAGCGAATTTTTTAAAAATATCTTTTATTTAATGCGATTAATCTAAAAAAAAAAATTTATTTTTTCGAAAATCAAAAAAAGGGCTTCTATAAGTTGTAGATATTTTAAATAGCTTTAATTTGAAACAAATTTGAGGTCGATAGCTTCAAAATTGTGGCCGCTGGAAAGTCCCAAAATTAGCACCTCGAGACGCGCACCTTAAGAACCTGATTTCTTTTTTAATCTTTTCATATTTAATAATAATTTGTGTTTTTATATAGGGGGTTATATATATAAAAAAAAAAAAAAAAAGTAAGGAAAAAATTAATATAAAGCTGGCGTTGAATTAAAATATTCATTTATTCAAATATTCATTATTTAATTCATGAAAGTGTTTCTGCAGAGATGCATTATTAAGAGGGCAATTTAGAAGATGACATAAAAATTAAATTATATAAATTAGAGAGTTTAGAGCTAGAGAAGTGAGAATGAGGGTTAAGAAAGAAAGAATAAAAATCTGGTGTGATTTAACGCACAGCACACAACTTAACTTCAGTAATCGAAAGTTGTGAACTCTACTGTTTTATGTGTCGAGATATATATTTATTTAGTAATTGAACATTTGAATCTTTTTTTTTTTTTTAAACATTCACACTTTTTTCATTCACACTCTCCCTCACACACACATTCACACAGTCTTTTCAGCAACTCTGGCCTTTTAAGACTTTAGACGATAACCGTTGTAATTAATATATCAATTTGGGGTTCAGGCATTTCTATTTAAGTCATTTGGTATCCAAATGGCTTAAATAAAATCATCGGACTGCCTGGGTCCGAACCCGCGACGTTTGGTATAGGAGGTAAGCACGCTACCTACTACGCCAGACCCGGGGGCAAGATTGAATCATTTTAAATTATTTAAAAAATTATATTTTATCAATTTAAACATTGAATAATTAAATCTCACAATTATTTTTTTATAATTCGTCATATATATTAAATTATAGTGGAGAATTGGAGATATCAGCCAAATTGGGATTGTCAAGGTTAATAAAACTCCCAGAATAAGACGTTTCGGACTGAATATTTCTGGCCATCTTCAGTTATTGGGAATCATACACATAATCTAAGTGCACTTGTGATCAAACCAGGACTCTTCGAATATTAAAATTAATTTGCTTCACACAAAATTATATGGTTCCTGTGCCCAAGCTCAGAGTAATTATCTGGACAATCCCAATTTGGGTGATATCTCCAATTCTCCACTATAATCACATCACAGCCACAACCTCAAAAGCAAATATATACGGTATTAAATTTCAACTTTCCTATTTTTGTCGTCACGACTTGTGACGTCATGGCTTGCAGCGTCACGGCCTTCTGACGTCACGGCCTGTAACGCGACATGCTGATAGAAGAGCGAAAAAAATTTGAGGCCATCATATAAAAGTTCCACTTTGAAAATGATTTATAAATTTTAATCAAAATCGTTTGAGCCAATTTTGATAAAATCAAAAAAAAAGAAAAAAAAAACTGAAAAAGTACATCAGTAAAGTACTAGTACTTTTTGTTCACAGACCTACACACAGACAGACTGGCGGACTCAAGGGACCTCAAAACGTGTAAATCCATTAAAATCAGACATGAATATCGACTAATCCAATACTTATAAATATAGGTAAGAGAAGGTAAAAATAATAAAAGTCCGGCTTACGCGGTCGCCGTTGTTGAGTGAAGCGGCTAGTCTATGTTTTATCTTCATTGTTACTTTTTTTAATCGATATTTTGTTCCGGTTAGTGGAAAATATATCAATAATAGAATGTATCTTAATCAAAGCACTCGACGAAAATAGTTTGTTTATACAATACAATACAATAAAATATCGGCTTCTTATGCCACCGTGACAGGCGAGAAAGGAGAGAAACGATAGGACTACATTTGTGTGTAAAAGATCGTGCCATCGATACAAGCCACAAAAGATAATATATCACCCCCATGCATAAATACATATGCAGTACATTCTATATATCCGTTAAATGTATCAAGTAATTCACACACAACCAAAGGAAAAGGGGAGAAAAACATTTCCTTGCTTTTTTTCGTTCCTTCCGATAAAAGGAAAAAGAAATATTCCAATTTTTTTTTTTTTTTTTTTTTTTTTTTGAATAATTTTGTGATTTTATAAGAATAGAGTCTGCTGGCACTATAAAGAGTTTAAATCAATCAATATCAATGATTGAAAGACATGTCAATTTTGTTGGAGAAAATTGGTGGAAATTTTTCACCTTATAGAGAAAAATGTTTTAAAACATAAAAGAACATTTGATATTTAATCAGATGCACCCACTGTCATCTTAGTTCAAGAGAAAGTTATGTATATGAGGAAACATCGACCGATAATAAATTAAATGCACCTGATTATAATGCAGTATATGAGGTGCGCGTCTCGAAAAACCGTTAGAACACGATTCACTACCGAGTTACTGTAGGCGGCAAGAGATGGCGTTAGTTTTTCCCATAGGAATACAAGGGATTTATTCCATTTCATTTGAAAGATTCCAGCTAAATGATTAAGGGTAAAAAATTAATTATTTTTTAACACAATGATTACTAATTTAATTATCTATAAGTATATAGCGAATTTTAAAAAATATCTTTTCTTTAATGCGATTAATAAAAAAATTTTATTTTTTCGAAAATCAAAAAAAGGCCTTCTATAAGTTGTAGAAATTTTAAATAGCTTTAATTTAAAAAAAAAAAAATTTGAGGTCGATAGCTTCAAAATTGTGGCCCCTGGACTCTCCCAAAATTAGCACCCCGAAATAAATAGGATTTTTTTTTTGATCAAACTAGGCGAGATATAAATAATATCACTTTTTAAGAAAAATAGCTTGCAGCTATCAAAAAAAAAAAATAAATTTAATAGGTAAGCTCATTGTTTGAAATTTTCTTCATTCATTGGTTTAAATAAAAAAAGAAAAAAAGTTTTTGTTTTTGTATACAAAAACAAAACTCTTTTATTTTAAATTTAATACTAATTATCAAGTCATATCAAAATAAATGGATATAACAAAAAAAAAAATAAATAAAAGGATAATATGACCATCATTTTGTCGAAATGGTAGACAAGAGAAAAAAAATTATATTTATCACGTACTTTTTGTCAGGTATGGGGAAAAAGTTTATAGGCCTATACTCTTCTTCGGTTAAAATTGATATGCAATGAAATGAAAAAGCCGAGAATGGAAGGGAAGATTAAAAAAAAATCTGGTGTGACTGTCGCACAGCACACTGCTGGTCACACCAGATTTTTCGTGTCGACATATATTTAGTTTCCGCCGATTTATTAGAATTTTACAAAAATTCTCGTGTGACAAGCACAGAACACAACTTGCGATTACCGAATATAAGAGAAAGTTGTGTGCTGTGCGACAGTCACACCAGATTTTTCGTGTCGATTTTTCCGCGAATATTTTTTTTTTTTTTTTAATTTATTAATATTTACCCGTTTAAGCCATAGGCCATTGGGGTTTGTTTTTTTAATTTTTATTTTTTTTTTGTTTTTTGAAAATGGCGGCGCGCGAGTTGACTCCTGCGACTCTGACTGCTCATGGTAGCAGTCCAGTCGTAAGTGTCGTTTCAGCAAGGGCGGATACAAGGGGGGGTAAAGGGGGTAATTACCCCCCCCCCCCCCCCCGAGATTCGAAAAAATACCTTTTTTTCGCAAAAAAATTTATTTTGAATGTAAAATTTTTAAAATTAATACTTAAAAATTTGATGTGTATTTATATTCTGGCAAACAAGTACAGAATGCGCTTTTTAATTACCGAAATTAAAAAAAATAGTGTGCTGTGCGACGAGTCACACCAGATTACCCCCCCCCCCGAGAAACACCTCTGGATCCGCCCTTGCGTTTCAGTCGCTTTAGTCGCGTGGCTTCAGACGCGCCATAGGATTTACACAGAAGCAGTCATTAGCTACAGCCGCGCGTCTCTAGCCGTTTCAGTCGTTGCAAAGGAATTTCGCCTTAAGGGTTGCATTTTGCTAGTCTACATAAGCTAAACTTTTAGACCAAAGTTCGCCCATTGCTTGAATTATTTCATATTAAAATATTCCAATTTTCAATGAAGATTCAGCAGTCATTATAGCAATTTATTTTGAATTTAATAATAGTAATAGAGAGAAGACCCTCCATATTTCGTGACTTTAGAATTATTTTTCCATAACTCAATTTAATTAAGTTAATCAGAGGTTTTATTTGAAAAACAAAAAAAAAAAATGTCATAAAATTTTATATAATAGTGACCTTCGAACCCCGGAGAGGAGGTTTTATTATTTATTTGATAATCCACCCTCTCGAGAAAGTATCCGATAAAAATAACTGAAGCCTGAATCTATTAAATAAATATAGAGCTATAAATAGGTTTCCAGGGAAAAGTTTTTGAGCCCTTTGTTGGATGAATATTTAAGCGCCACCCCAGTGCGTTGTTGTGAAGGGTGGCGGGGGGGGACAAAGCAGGGTTAATGTCCCTTTTGTTAATCGCCCTTAAGAACCAGCGCGGACTCAACAGGATTAGAGAAACAGAGAGGGGGTGACTAAAAAATTATAAGCGAATAAATGTGTGGGGAATTTATTTCAATTTTTTTGATAAAACAAAAGATAACTTCAATAAAAGAAAATTGTCTCTGTTGGCATACATAGAGATGTTAAGTCCCTGGAATCTTTAAGCCTATTTTCTATTGATGAAGATTATATTTATATTAATTGTCTGAAAAATTGCGGCATATAATTAAGGAAAGGCGAAGGTCAGTTGTCATTTGAAAGGAGCTCCAGGGTAGGGTTGGAGAAGTCGACTCTGACTTTAGTCAAGAATCGATATTTTACTGAAAATAATCGACTTTTGAGAGTCGAGTTGAAATTCTTTCAAGTCGATTAGAATCGATTCTCAATGGACAACTTCGACTTTTTTCTTACCATACTTAGAATCCGATGGTAATATACCAAGTTTGTAACGTTTTTCTAGATTGACTTTCATCTTTCTTTTAAAACCTACACATAAGACACCAATCAACAGTGGCGTATCCAGGGGGGGCCAGGGGCCGGCCCCCCCGCCCCCCCAAAGCCTTCACCAAAACAAAAAAAAACTTATTGTTTTCCCTAATTTTTTTAAAATAATTATTTTATTAACTCTCATAAATTCTAAAATCTAAAATGATGGAAAAAATCTTTAATATTTACGAATTTTGTATTAAAATTATTTTTTATTTCAAAAAAAAAAATTTTATTTTATTTGTTTTTTATTTATAATTCTTATATTATCTAAAAAAAAGTTTCTCCACTTTAAGTTTTTTGAATATGGGGGGAGGGGAGGAACCCCCCCCTCTCCTGGGTGTTCATAAAATTTTTGGGCCCCCTACCCCCAAGCAGAAATCCTGGCTACGCTACTGCCAATCAACACGCTTTCTAAGATCGTTTAGTGAACATATGTGGCATTCTTAATTCCTCAATTTTAATATTTTAATGTTTTATTTTGATACTCAACTTTCATATTTTATTTTAATGTTCGGTGCCATATCACGTGCAATTTCTGGATAGAATATTCTTTTGTAAAAATATTGAAAACATTATTTGTGTTTTGTATTTAATAAAATGTTTAAATACTTAATAAATCTGATATAAATAAATAATTTAATATTTACTGAGTATCTCCTAAGCACGAGTTATTGAGTTTTTAAAGTCGACTTGAAAGTCGAAAAGTTGACTTTCAGAAATGATTAATCGATTCCGAGAATCTAAAAAAATCAGGTCGATTACAAAATCAAAAATTGACTTTTTCAGCGCCTTTTTTATTCCTACTCCAGAGGGGCGTGCCCTCCTGGCCCGCTATAAGTAGGCTGCGCCGCTAGTTTTCCTCTTTTCATGTTCATTCAGCTATTAGAATTTTATCTTTTAGAGATTAGATTATTTAAACACGTTTCTTCTATACTTTTTATAATTGTCTAATTTTCCAAAAAAAAACGCGATGCTGATAAATATATTATCAAGAAAGTTTGTCGAGTGTTGTTGTTGATGTTGATGTTGAGGCGAGCGAAATTTATTCACGAGTGATGCAAATGAACATCCAACAGGTCATAATTAGATTATCTTAGTTTATTTTAAACGAATGACCAGAAAAAAAAAAAAAACAGAGTGAAAAAGAAAATTAGATAGTGATAAGAGGAATAAAATTAAAGGAATTAAAAATAAAGATTTCACCTATGATTTGATATTTTACTTTCATGTTGTTTTAATTCAAGGGTGACCCTTGTAATTTATTTATTTCATTTTTTTTTTCAATTAACTAATTCAACATTGATCTTAACGGGGAATTGGAGGGGCCTCTAAATTTCTATCCCAAATAGCATACACATTTAATTTAATTTTTTGGACTTAATAAAAAAATTATGAAAATTATTGAACATATATTTTCTTTGGTTAGAAGTTGTCTATAAAATTGATACAAGGTAAGCAGCCAGGACTAGAAAAAAAACCCAATTTTATTTAAGCGTGCTCATCGAAGTTTCGGGTGCGGATTGCCGCCTTCCTCAGGACTAAGCAGTTGACAATTATACCAAATGACACCTTATTGTGGGGGCTAGCCTGCTGAAGGGTCGCGGGTTCGCATCCTGTTTCATGCGACAAAAATTTATTTAAATTGAAATAAATAGAGACGGGGTCTAAATGGCCTCAGATGCCGAAAAAGACAATAAATAAATTTAAAATAAAAAAAAAGACACCTTATTGTTATAATTGACACTTACTCAGTCCTGAGGAAGTGGGCAATTAGCACCCGAAATATCAACGAGCACAGTGGAAATAAAATTGTTTTTTTTTTTCTCGTCCTACCTGCGCGCCTTTTATCAATTATATATGAAAATTATTATTTTTTTTAATCTAGAAAATCTAAAAAAGTTTCTTTTAAAAATTTTTTTTTAAAGCTAGGTATTTTGTAGACGTTTTGGTCAAATGGCGTGTGACTAAATGGGCAAAATAATAATAATAAAAAAAGCTAGAACGAAAAAAAAAGGAAAAATTATTATTATTTATCAAATTTTTTATAAAATTAAAATAAATTATTTTAAAAAATAGAGACAGACATCCGTAGTGCAAGCTTTATGATTGGCTAAAGAGAACACGATCTTAACGCCCATCTCTTACCAAAAATATGCAAACTGTTTTGGTTCCTACGCCACTCTAATAATTTTGAGAATGTATTATTATTTTTCCTGCTCTGATTGGGCGACTTCCCGTTGAAATTTCGAAACAAAATTTTATATACTCAATGAAGATCAAAGGAAAATTATTTTCGTTTCGAAATTTATTATTTTATGAGGAAACATATAAGCCCTCGGGTTTGGTGTAGTTAAAAGCGTGCTTGTCTTATATACCAAGGGTCGCGGGTTCGGATCTCAAGCAGTTCATTGATTTTATTTATATTTGAATTCCAAATTCCATGTATTCTTTACATTAATATATTCTATGAAAACCAATTAATTATAATTATAATTATATCTCTCAAATGAAAAATTATAAAAATTATTATTTATAGTTTTACCCCCCAAATTTGCAATATTGTGTATAAATGCATGACTTAATTTTCTAGGGTATTAGATATTTTTTGAGGCAGTCTACTGCCCCACACACTCTGGTCTAGCGCCTAGTAATCCAAGTTGAACGAAATATAAAATCAATAAGGGTTATTATTTTTTTTTTTCTAATATATTTTAGAAAGTCATTTAAATATTTTCAATGAATAAATAATAAATTAATTTAAGTTAAAAGTTTTCTTTTTCAATCTGCAAAGTTCAATTTATTACCTGACAGATTTATATATTTAGATAGACAAGGAGGGATCGAGATTGTGTGTGTGTGTCTGTGTGCGTGTGTACTTCTGCCCTTTTTTATTCCATGACATTCTGCACTTAAGAGAGAGAGGCTCTCAGATTGAGGTCCGCGTTGTCCCGCGCCACTAGCAAAATTGATACGATCAGCCAACAACAAGTTGTTAAAGATAAAAATATACTTTAACCTATGCGCCCTTCCCCCCCTCTCTTTCAACAAAAAAAAAAAAAAAGTTGTCGAAATTTAAACATGTAAAATAAAAAGCTCGTACTTTTTTTTTATTTATCTAATGTCTCTTTCTCTCTCTCTCCCTTTTGGATCATTTCGTGAATGAGGTATAGAAATCGAATAAAAAAGTCGAAGGATTTGTTTAACAAAAAAAAAAAAAAAATCTCCCATACTAATTTTACCAGGCTATTTGTTTTTATGTATGTGTATGTGGTCTGCGATCTTTTTAAAATCCATTTTTTTTTTAATACTAACTACTTGAGAGTAAATTGTTAATATTAAAAGCAGAATCAATAGCAAAGAATGGAAATATATTTTCGCCACTTTGGCTCTCAAAAGAGAAGACGTTTTAACAACGTTTGGCAGGCTTAACTCAAAAATTGAATTTTCGAACTTTCGCCACTATGATTCTCAACAGGCGATTTTATTCAGATCTGGGAAATTTATAATTGCCTAAATATTATAAAATTACCGGAAAATTTATTAAGGATTGGCAACTGCATTGCAAATATTAACAGTTTCGGTCTTTCAAAAAAACATCATATTGAAATGATTTTTTGAAAGACCGAAACTGTTAATGTATGCAATGAGTCGCCAGTCTTTAATAAAAGTCCAATATTAAATATCATTTCTATATATGTCGAGGAGGCAATGGCTAAAGTCGGATAATCTGAGGATTACGGAGTCCGAAATCTCAACACGGCTCGGGTTCGAATCCAGCTTGCCGCAAATAATTCAAACATCCTGGCGAAGTCTCCTCTTAGGGTAGGGAAGGGGGATAGCCCCCACCGTGGTATCACAAAAGGGCCTAATTGGCCTAAGAGTGTTCCCTCTCTGGGAACGGCCACTTCAACCTAACCTATATATAAAGTCTATATATAGAGTCAGAGAGGAAAATTTAAAAATGTAAGCCAGAGGGAAATTTAAAACTTTAAAACTTTGTAATTGCTCGCCGAAAAAGTGAGCAAGGATGTCCAAGGATCGCATCCCCCAGCCTTCGGCGGGCTTTGCCACTGGTTTTATAATATCTATTTAAAATCCCGAAGATCTGACTAATATATAAAGTAAACCTTCAAGCTATAGACAAGCAAAATTAATAACTTTGGCTGTTTCCATCATAAGATACAAAATGAATTAACATGCTCAGGGGCCCATTTCTTGTGGGTACGTGAATGGCGGCCACAAGCTACCCGAACTGGGAGTGGTAGTTTTTCTGTTCTTTACATGCCCGTCCCTACCTTTTATATTTTCAACAGGCGTCAGACCGTGCGATTGGTCGGCCTGTTCTTTTTCTTCCGATCACAAAAAACCTATTCCTCCGACCCCGCACTGCGGGAATAAGGCTAAGAAAGAAGAAGATATAACATGAATTAACGTGTATGTATAATAGTGACCTGTTTGCTTGGGGCTTCTTACATTCAACGAATACAAAATTTGTTAAATTATTTTCTATTTGCTGTTTTTTTATTAAAAATAATAATAAATATCTTGATTTTGCAACTTCCTAAATTCTACATAAATATCTTGTATTGTAACAATTATTTGTCATGAGGAAGTTCGTGATTATCGACCGAAACGTCGACATTTAACAACTAAATAAAAGTTTTTTATTTAATCTCCTGCTAGGTCTCCTGTACCCAATAAGAATTTCAAAACAAATTTCTCAACTCAAATCCCAACATATTCCCAAACACTCGGTTATTTAAATCCCAAAAAAATGAATTTCAACATCGGAAAAAATTTTCCCTCAATCAATATTTAGTGACACAATTGATGCCAAAAATTGATAATTCTTTTGACTCTAAAAAATAAAAGGACAAATCTACACAGATGTCAAATTTTCGTTCTTAATTTCTTACACTTCTCCAGATTAAAGAGAGTAAAATTGACTGATTAAATTATTTTTTTTTAACCAAAGAAATAAATTCAAAAAGTCAAAAGAAAATTAAAAAAAAAAAAAAAGGTAAAGTTGTGTGTTAAAAAAAAAAAAAAGAGTAGAGAGTTTGCACTTAAGAGAGACGCCATTTAAATATTAAAGGACCCAGGAATAATTTTCTAATTTTAAATGGACAATACGCTCAAGGTAAGTCTCAACGTTACTTAAAGGGTTCGATAATGTTGCTTGAGGTCTCCCACCCCCTTTAAAAAGCCCTAATGGCCGCTAAGCTGTGTAAACGGGCCGTGTTCGCAACACCAATTTAACTTTGCCGATTTTTGGCAACTCTAGGGAAAAACTTAGTCGCGTTAATGCGAAACACACACACACACACACGCACACGGAAAGGGTGCTGGTGCAACTTGAAGGGTTTTTTTTTTTTACCTCGACTATTGCTCTTTTAACAAGAAGAAATGAAATACTTGGAGACCTTAATTAAGGGCGCTCCGCTAATAAGAGAAAATAATTAATCATTCTAAAAGCAAGTGGCGCTTTCTAGAAATGCACATTGCAAAGAACTCAGAAGAGTACAATTGAAAAAAGTAAAATGGCCAAGATTTATTTGTAATTATTTTAAATAAAAAGACGAAAATCTGGTGTGACTGGCGCACAGCACACAACTTTCTCTTACCCTTCGGTAAGAGAAAGTTGCGCACTGTGCTGGTCACACCAGATTTTTTGTGTCGAGATATATTTAGTTTCCGATAGCACCTTAGTTTCAAACTTGCATTTTAAATGTTGACTGCTTCAAATAAACTATGGTTATTTTTCAAAATTTTAATCTCATATTTGGACATTTTATACACAATATAGAATCGTAAATAAATACAAAATTTCATAAGAATTGGAAAAAAAAATTTTAAATGCCTAAAAAGTTCTAAAAGGGACCCCCTTTTGAATCGAAATTAACATACAAATCCCCATAGGAAATTAACATTGTTTCTATGCGAAGATAAGGTGGAAAGGGAATTTAAAAAGAGTAGAGAGAGACGATAATGTTTGCAAGTGAGAGAGAGACATATATGTTTTCTTTGAAACAATTAAAGACACAAATAAATTTAAAAAAAATGGGAATTTAAATAATAATTGATTTTTAATCTAATAAAAAGAAAAAGATTTAAATTCCGTTACCATGGCAACCATTTCTACTTTCCTATGAAGAACAAGAGTAAAGTGGTCTTCAGAAGATTTCAACGGCAAAATGAGAATATACATTTTAAAGAGCATCTAAAAAATAGTTCATTTATGAATTTTAAAAAAAAATCCTTGGAGGGAATTTTGAGAAAATCGAAAAAAACTGAAAAAGTACATCAGTAAAGTACTAGTACTTTTTGGCCGATTTTGTTCAAAAGCTTATTTTGAGATTCTTCAAAGGTACCTAAGTTAAATATAAAATTTCAATCCGCTAGCTCAACTCCTTCATGCTAAAAATCTGTCCACACACACAGACACACACACAGACACACATCACACACACACAGACCAATTTGCGGGACCCACTTTTTTTGGACTCAGGGGACCTCAAAACATGTATATCCATCAAAATCTCGACATCGAATTTTTGACATGATCGCAATACTTTCTCTCTCTATATATATTAACATATATAGAGGTAAGAGAAAGTAATAAAAAAAAAAGTTGAAGCATTAAAATAAGAATTTATTATAGCTGCTAATATAATAAATCAAAAACCGTATAAAAAAAATCTGCTGTGACTGGCGCACAGCACACAACTTTCTCGTACCTTCGGTAATCGAAAATTGTTCTGTGCTTGTCACACCAGATTTTTTGTGTCGACATGTATTTAGTTTCCGACAGTATGGTATACGAAATATTTATATTTTATTACCATGACAATCAATCATTTTTCCTATCTTTTCTATGGAGTAGGCTACAAGAGTAAAGTGGTCTTCAGAAGATTTCAATGGCAAAATGAGAATATACCATGGTACATTTTAAAGAGAATCTAAAAAATAATTGATTTTTGAATTAAAAAAAAATCGTTGGAGCGAATTTTGAGAAAATCGAAAAAAAAACTGAAAAAGTGTATCAGTAAAGTACTAGTACTCTTTGGCCGATTTTGTTCAAAAGCTTCGTGTCACGTGCCAGAGGGGTGTCTAACTTAAATATGAAATTTCAACTTCCTGCTCTTTTCGTTCTTGAGATATTTTGTTCACAGACAGAACATGTCGCGAAAACCATTTTTTTGGATTCAGGGGACCTCAAAACGTGTATATCGATCAAAATCTCGACATCGATTTTTTGACATGAATCCAATACTTTCTCTTCTATATATTAACATATATAGAGGTAAGAGAAAGTAAAAATATGAAGTAATTTTTGTGTAAAATTTTACTTTCATATTGAAAATTAAAATTATAAGTTTATAGAAAGTTTATTGAAAGCTCGGGTCAGTGGTAAAGCGTTCTGGTACTAGAGGTTGAGGCTTCGCCTCCCAGACTACAAATCAAAAAAATGTTTCACCTAAATGTCCTCAGTTTTGCGAAAATAATCTTAATTTTTCTGAGTGAATTCAAATATCCAAATGACTTACTGTTATGGACCCTCACTCACACACACAAAAAATTTTAATAATAATATTAGAAATATTTTATATACATTAGTCATTGACTTGCTCTCTCTCTCTCTCTCGGAATGACAAGTATGAATCATAATCTATTTACCTTATATAAAGAAGAGTCCTATTTCAAGCAATTAAAAAGAACTATTAATTAATAGTTTTGTTTATCGGAAAATAAATCATTATTTATTACACAATTAAAAAGGAATTAAAAACTAGACTTTGCCCTGACGAACACGTGTCGTCTCTAGTAAGGAATTTAATAGATAAATTCTTCTTTCATTTTACATAGGCGTGTGTCCGGTGTCAAGTATCATGACCGGATACCCAGGAGACAGGAATCCGAAACCCTTGCTAGATTATGTGAAAAATTAATATATTAATTGTAAAATCATCAGATTCCTAATGGACAAAGTCCACTCAAATCGTCGCCGCAAGGTGACAAAAGGGGCTATATAAACCCTCAGAGAGCGAGCAAGAGTTAATATATCTTTTGAATGCAATCAATGTAACGACTCTATAATCTTAATTTTATTCGTAATCTTTATCTTTTCTTGTAACAACTGTATCTTACACCGAAAATAAAATCAAATTTTACATATCAACTATATAGTTTACTTTTGGGGAAAGTATAAATCCCCTGGTGGCAGCAATACATAAACAACAACAGCAACCCAGAATTTGGGTGAGACCAGAACCACAACACAAGTGGACGGTGGAATCGATCACAGATACACAACATTACCGTGGTAGGGCATTTAATTAATTTCTAAACCAAATTTTATCTGCTAAAGAACACCTTCTTGGAATTACAGGAAATTTATTTCGGTTCCGAAATCCTTATAACTTTTTGAGTTACAATTTTTCTCTTTGAAGTTACAATTTCTACAGCGTCTCTCTTGGACCATATTTGCCCGTAATAGGTTTTTACTCTTTTCAGAGTGGAAAAACTCCTGAATAATTCTTAGCCGGAATCAGGGGCGTATATAGAAATTTTTTTTCGGGGGGGCCTGCTCTCAAAAATTTTTCTTTCGCGGAACCAAAATTTTTTTCATGCGCCGTTCGCGGAACATTTCACTCTTTTGCGGAACCTGGGATTTTCGTGCTGCGGGGCCGAGCAAACATTTCAGGGGGGGGGGGGCGAGACCCATTATTGCCTCTATATCCTTATAGGGCTATATGCATTTAAGAAATTTCGGGGGGGCCGGGGTCCCCTCGGCCCCCCCCTTATATACGCCCTGGCCGGAATATTCAAAAAAATAAATAAGTATTTTAAAAAATCTGGTGTGACTGGCGCACAGCACACAACTTTCTCTTACCCTTCGGTAAGAGAAAGTTGCGCACTGTGCTGGTCACACCAGATTTTTTGTGTCGAGATATATTTAGTTTCCGATAGCATCTTAGTTTCAAACTTGCATTTTAAATGTTGACTGCTTCAAATAAACTATGGTTATTTTTCAAAATTTTAATCTCATATTTGGACATTTTATACACAATATAGAATCGTAAATAAATACAAAATTTCATAAGAATTGGAAAAAAAAATTTTAAATGCCTAAAAAGTTCTAAAGGGGACCCCCTTTTGAATCGAAATTAACATACAAATCCCTATAGGAAATTAACATTAGGCCTATGCGAAGATAAGGTGGAAAGGGAATTTAAAAAGAGTAGAGACAGGCGATAATGTTTGCAAGTGAGAGAGAGACATATATGTTTTCTTTGAAACAATTAAAGACACAAATAAATTTAAAAAAAAAATGGGAATTTAAATAATAATTGATTTTTAATCTAATAAAAAGAAAAAGATTTAAATTCCGTTACCATGGCAACCATTTCTATCTTTCCTATGAAGAACAAGAGTAAAGTGGTCTTCAGAAGATTTCAACGGCAAAATGAGAATATACATTTTAAAGAGCATCTAAAAAATAGTTCATTTATGAATTTTAAAAAAAATCCTTGGAGGGAATTTTGAGAAAATCGAAAAAAACTGAAAAAGTACATCAGTAAAGTACTAGTACTTTTTGGCCGATTTTGTTCAAAAGCTTATTTTGAGATTCTTCAAAGGTACCTAAGTTAAATATAAAATTTCAATCCGGTAGCTCAATTCCTTCATGCTAAAAAAATGGTTCCACACATACAGACACACAGACACACATACATACACACATACACACATACACACACACAGACCAATTTGCGGGACCCACTTTTTTGGACTCAGGGGACCTCAAAACATGTATATCCATCAAAATCTCGACATCGAATTTTTGACATGATCGCAATACTTTCTCTCTCTATATATTTCATATATAGGGTAAGAGAAAGTAAAAAATTGTTCTAAAAAACATTAATTTATTTCTTTTACATTTTTTTTATAAATAAAATAAATAATGACTATAAAAGGACGATCCGTAAAGGAACCAAGCGCCATTATGAACGAAATTGAGATAAGACCGCCATATTGTTAATCTTGGTTAATGGCGGTTGGTTCCTTCGTGCATAACATCGTCCAATTGATCTATCCAAAAATTAACATAGCACCTATAGATTAAAAAGTAAATTGAAAAATTGATTTATAATACTGGTAGGCCTATATTCTATAAAAAATTTTTCATAAAAACTAATCTAAATCAAATTGTGAAATAGATTTTTTCGTCTAAAAACTTTGGCATTCCGAATTCGAGGATAAAAGCTCCTCTGATCAGTTTGAACCACCATTGATTATGTTGGAATATTTCCTCCTCGCTATAAAAAATTTCAAATACTAATGATGTATCATTAAATATTAACGTATTAATTAATCTGTGGGCTGAAAATTCTCCCAGGATTGATATGATGCCCGCCTGTGGCGGGGGCGCGGATAGTATAATTAAAATGACAAATCAATAAGCTTAACCTAAAAATTAAAATCATTCTTATTTTTAATTATTATTTGCGGTTTTTTAAATTATCCATTTTTTTAGCAGTCGAATTTAATTGAAAATCATTCAAAATGAATACAAATTTACAATCCGTTTATAATAAATTGCTTTTTGAAATCCATTGCAAATAATAATTCGCGAGTAAAAAAATAAAGGGGGCGGTCATTATAATAAAAAGTTTAATTATCATTTTGCTTTATGAAAATAATCAGGAATATAGAGGAAACCTATCCACTTCTGGGCTTGGGATTAAAGGTCTCGCTTCTTGTTCTAGAATATATCAAAAACATCGCCTGCTACTTGTTATTCGGACACAAAGGCGCTTATAAAGATTAAAGGCTAATTTTTTAATATATTATTAATCACTATCACATACGTATAAATTAATTTTTGAAGCAGATCTGACGAAGGATTATCGTGTAATTAATTATTAAAAAAATTGAAATATAACATGTCTTTGGGGAATATCTTCGAAAAGCAAACATATCGAATTATATAGCCACTCCTGATAAAGATAAAAAAACAAAAAACTTTCATTTTATCAATTCACTTCCGAGGAATTCGTTAAACATAAAATCAAAAGTTTCTGCCAAAGGTTTTTAAAGATATTTTAACAAGAAAGTCAAAAAAATCACAAAAATGTCAGTCCACCATATTTAAAAATAAGCCACGTGACTCAGACCAGTGAGGCACCGTCCCATAAAATAAAACGTGTTTCACGCTTTCACTTAATTGACGATATTTTTCTCGCAAATCGCTTATTGTGTCAAAACTGATTTGCATTACTCATTGTAGTATTATAAATAAAATACAACTGAACACTATTCAGCAAGATCAACATAAACAGCTTTTAGATGCGATGTTGCCAGGTCTATATTATTTGAAAAAATACTTAAGTCAAAAGTCATTTATTTATTATTTTTGGTAACTAAATTATTAACTTAATCCAATGATAGGTCACGACTAAATGACAATAATGCATTTATAAAAAAAAAAAAATTAGATTCTATTATGACTTACGGGGTACTGTCTGGACAACCTTGAGAGATATTTATTTCTCCTCGCTAATAATTATTTTTGAAGTTATACTTCTTTTGGCGCGTTTTGATGCGATTGATGAGAGTGAATTTGTGAAAACGACATGATGAAGTTAGCCCCACAATTTGTGAAAACGACATGATGAAGTTAGCCCCACAATTTGTGAAAACTATATGATGAAGTTATATTTGACAAAACGTGTTGTTATTTTCAAATCCAAAAATTTAAATTATTAATTAAATTTATTAACTAATAATTTAATAATATTTTTTTATCTAAAGGGACCAAAATGTATTTTGTTTAAAAAATAAAATAGAAAGAACACCAGCGCTCTCTGGCGCTCTTTGTTTGAAAATAAAATAAAAAGAACGAATGGAAGACCGAAAGAATCAGGATCGAAGACCAAAAGAATCATGAACAAAGAGCTAATATCGAAAGAAAAAGAACTAGTCACTTGTTACTTTAATAAAATCTTTGAAACCTTTTTGATTGTTGTTTGATTTTAATATTTATCTTCGATCATTACAGCATTTTTATTTTTTAAATTTTTTTCATACTCCAAAGAAGTATAACTTCTAAACGCGTGTACATAAGTACACACACCACTTTTTTTTGTTTTGTGATTATATCGCTTCTATTAAATAGATAAACAAAAAAAAAAAGAAGCAATTTCTCCTTGCCTTGGTGTTTGATGGGAAGAATTCCTTGATCCCCGATGCTTACCTGTAAACAAAAAGAATGTTTATTAAAATCTTTTGACGCATTCATTCATCAAGATATTTACATTTCAAGAGAGATTGAATGCAATAAAGAAAATAAACTTGAGAAGGCAATTTATAGGCAGGCCTACGTATATTATAAGCCTATTAACTAGACTACTTAATAAGAAAATACCTTCTCTTTACGGTTTTCATTACATTCATTAAGCTCTTGTTTGTAAATAAAATATTTTAGGAAATTTTACTCAATATAATTAGGCTATATTGAGAGATTTTCTTTAAAATCTCTCCGCCTTCAGTTGAATAAGTAACGTTTTTTTTTTTTTTTTATTGGATCAAATGAATATTTAATTAAATAAATTGGAGTTTGATTGACCCCAAAAAAGAAAGGCAGGCAAAATCCCTTGCTTATTAACCAACGACCGCAACGAGATGCTACGAATTTATACAAGAACGAGAATGATGGAATGAGAGGGGGGGGGGATGTCTGCTCTGCGGTCCACTCCGGTTATCTCATGATAACATTATTAGAATGGAATCTTTAGATACCTACTGTACCTAACAAGAGATACTAATTCAATTATGAACATGAGTTCTTTAAATAAAAAATCTGATGTGACTGGTTGCACACCACACAACTTTCTCTTACCCTTCGTACTGTGCTTGTCACGCCAGATTTTTAAATTAAATTGCGGGGTCGGCGGAATGATGTTTTTGTGACCGGATGGAATAGAACATAACAGGCCGGCCCGTCGCACGGTATGACGCTTGTTGAAAATATAGAAGGAAGGGACAGACATGTAAAGAACAGAAGAACTGTCAGTCCCAGCTCGGGTTGCTCGTGGTCGCCATCCACGTACCCACAAGATGTGGGCCCCTGAACATAAAGAATTCATCGTTTGTACTAGTTGAAATATTTTTAAATTTAATTAATTTATCATCGAATTATACATAAATAAATAACACGAGGTTAAGTTTCAAAAGAATTTTATTTTATCTTATGCGCATTTCGACGACATTAGAGTTAAGTTTGTGTCAGAGTCAGAGTTGGATTTTATTACAATATTCTTTATTCAATCATGAAGAAAAAAAAAAAAAAAAAAAAAAAAAACTAGACTATTACAAGGAATTTTTCAATGCGGTTTTTTTTAAAATGAATTAAATTCATAAGAGATTATTGGGACATCGGACTATAATTTTTTTAATGACTCATTAAAAAATTATCGTAATCAATTTTTTGTTATCAAGCAAATACAAAAAAACAATCTGTCCCAATAATCTTTATTTTTTTTTTAATTTAAAATTGTTATTATTAATCACATATTAATTAAGAAATTTTTAAAATAAGCTTAGATGATTTAGATGATTTATTTAAAATCAACTGTCAAATTAGTTCAGCATTCTTGCAATAGATGGCAGGCTAATCTAACAGACGATATAGTATAAGCCTATATCTGGCCTGTATTTATAAATTTTTATGCTTTTATAAAAGAAACAAAATATATAATAACATTTATAAAGTGTTTATTGTTAAAAGATCAAGGAAAATCAACAAAAATGCATTAAATATTATTAGCTACCATTCTGACATCTCTTGGCAAATTTTTGAATTACTTGATTTTTGGGCATACTTTTTATGACACACTTATCCGGAAAAACATGCGTAACACCTTCGGTCATAATCCGGCTTAAATTTAATATTTTGTCTATTTTATATTACACCTATATTAAGACCTATAACCTAAAAATAACATAGAAAGACGTCCCATCCCCCGCAGACGCAACATAAACATAAACTTAAAGTGTTTCTTTCAATTATTAATTAAAATAGGAGCAAAAAAAAAAAAAAAGAGAAATATTTACAAAGCCATTTGAAATTTAATCAAAATAAAATGTTATTTAAAACTTTTTCCAATAGCAATATGAAACTCTATAAAGACTTTTCCCAAATATACTCGTAGAGAGAGAGAGAAAAAAAAAAAAAAGTTATATCATGCATAATTGGTTCTTTGAATGTGAATACGAAATTATTCGTTTGTAAAAAATATGATTCGATAAAAAACAATTCCTCCTTCTTTCTTTCTTTTTCTTATTTCTCTCTGTCTCTTTTTTTTATTCGTTTCATACTAGTGAGTAGAGAAGGAGAGAGCGATGTATAATATACATACACGTTGTATTCTTTTTTTTTATCATCGAAAATTGCTCTCAGGGATTATATTACGAGATGTTTTTTTTTTTTTTTTTTGTTTTTATGGAAAATTATTTTGATTTAATTAAACGGAGTTTAAAGAAAAAAAGAGCTTTTAATTTTTTTTTTTTTTTATTGAGGATGGTATGTCCGTGGATTATAATTAAAGACTGGAACATAAAACAAAATACAAAATAAATGTAAAGAATATAAATTAAAAAAAAAAAAAGTGTAATAAATGGACTACTATGGTAATCCTTTTGGGGTCGTCCAGCGGGGGGGGGGTCTGAACGAAAGGTTTCTAATTGTGACATGGGGTACCCGGAGGTTCTCTAAGTGTGACATAACGATTCTATAAAATTTTTTGAAAAAAAAAGGTCGAATGTTTTTCACAATGGGAAAAAATCTGAGTGTGTCTGGTCGCACAGGACAGCTTTCTCTTACCTTCGGGAATCAAAAGTTGTGTTCTGTGCTTGTCACACCAGATTTTTCGGTGTCGACATGTATTTAGTTTCCGACAGTATGGTACATTCGAATTTCAAGATGTAAAATTTATAAGTGCTCGGAAAAACTGGCGTAATTGATAGCGTGCCTTGTATACAAAGGGTCGGGTTTCGGATCCTACGCAATCCGATGATTTTATTTAAGCCATTTGGACAGATTCGGAACTACGAGATTTTTTAGGGGTCAAAATTTAATTTGCCGCCCCGCCTGAAATTTTCTATTCAAAATTCATATCATTTTACCCTTTTTTTAGTAAATCTTTCTTTAATTGCCGCCCCCTGATATCTGCCGTCCGGGGCACATGCACCCTGCTCCTCCTAGATCCGGCCCCTGCATTTGGATACCAAATGGCTTAAATAAGAATGCCTGGAACAATTCATAATAACGGTTATCGTTTAAAACCGAACAGACCATGTCGCGAAAACAGTCAGGGATCTCAAAACGT